>PUQB01000034.1:751032-809152 GCA_003024785.1 Selaginella tamariscina | reverse complement strand
TCACTCCTTATGGCAATCGTAATCGATATGCCACCTTATCGATATGCATCTTGATTGTGGCATATCGATTCTAGAGCTTATCATTGCATCTCTTTTGTAAGGCCACAATAGTGTTCTGCCTTATATGTGTGACAAATACCACTCGGAGATATACATAATCTCCCACATGGAACTCTTGGAAGCTTCTATGTTCATTGGTAAGCTGTTTGAGCTATTTGTAAATTCTTCTTGCACAAACTCTGAATGTTCTTAAGCTCAACACTAAGATCTTTAGTTTCCTCATCCATGTTGTCATGGGCCTTCTTACTTACTAACCCTATCTCAAAAGCTGTCTTAGGATGTCGTCCAAACATAGCATAGTATGAACTCATTCTAATCCCATCGTGCTGGTTATTATTATAGGCAAACTCGAATAATGGAATAAACTTATCCCACTGGCCTTCCTTTGGTTAATAGTGCACCTCAACATATTTTCCAGAACTTGGTTCACTCTTTCTATTTGCCCATCTGTTTCGGGATGATCTCCACTACACAGCTTAAGCTTCACTTCTATGCACTTAGAAAAGCCTCTCCAAAAGCTAGAAGTGAACTTGGAGTCTATCACTTCAATATCATCTGGAAATCCGTAAGGAAATACATGTTGTAAATATTGTAACCAGCTGGATGCATTCACATTCTTCCCCAAGGGAACTAACTTGAAAACTTTGTCAACATGTCCACAATGACCCAATTGTGCCTCTATGTCCTTGGCAAATGGGTGACAAAGTCCATAGAGATATGCCCCATCGCCTGTTGGAATAGGCAATGGTACTAATAGCCCACCTGGTTTCTCCTGGCACCTTTACTTGCTGACACTTGTCACAAGTCCTGCAGTACTCTATGATATCAGCTTTCATATTCCTCCAGTAAACCTCCTCTTGATCAACTCATACGTTTTCCTCCCCCAAAATGACCAGCCTCGGGCGATCATGATGAAAATATAGTACCTGGTTGATCAAATGGTCCACACGAGGAAGGTACACAGCCATTGTAGTACAAAACCCATCTGAAATGAGAATGGTGGCTCTAGCTGTCCTCTAGCTCCTGCATCGGCTTGTGCTTGAGCATGTTGAACTACTTGGCTAAACTCACTGACCGTCCTTGTTAATGCATTACATAAGCGTGTTTGGAATTCTCCCACTTGTGGCTCTCTAACGTGACAAAGCATCTGCCACCACGTTAGCCTTTCCCACGATGCTCAATAGAAATTCGCCAAACTCCATGAGCTTAACCATCCAAGCTTGCCGAGAGTTTAACTCTTTCTGTGTGAATAGATACACCAAAGGCTTGTGATTGTAAACACCTTGAAACTTGCACCATAAAGATAGTGCTCCAAACTCGTAATGCATTAACAATAGCTAGTAGCTCTTGTTCATATGTCGAGTATCGTTGCTCTACAGAATTTAAAGTATGACTCTCATAAGCAATAAGCCTCCCCTCTTGCATAAGTATAGCTCCAATGGCCACTCCACTTGCATCACAAGAACCTCATAAGGCTTAGAGGGATCTACAATATATAAAATTGGTGCACATGCCAATGCTTGTTCCAAAGCTAAACCCTAAACCCTAAACCCTAAACCCTAAATTTTGACATACCGACAATAATAACCAACCATGCCTAAGAAACTTTGTAACTCTTATGCATTGTAAGGAATTGGCCATTTCTCCATCACTGCCACTATCTGTGGATTAGTCTTGACTCCACTTAGCATCACGATGTGACTCAAATACTCCACGTCACATTGAGCAAATGCACATTTGCTCTTCTTTGCATAGAGCTTGTTTTCTCATAACAACTGAAGGACTTTTCACAAATGCTCCACATGCTCTTTCATATTCTTATTGTAAATAAGAATATCGTCGAGGAAGATCTCTACAAAGTTGTGCAAATAACCACCAAACACCTTAGTCATTAACCGAGTGAATGTGGTTGGGGCATTTGTTAAGCCAAATAAACTCGAAATGCCCAAAGATGGTGTTGAAAGTAGTTTTATAGATATCTGCCTCCTTCATAGCAATTTGATGATACCCACTGCACAAATCTATCTTAGTGAATACTTTGGCTCCACCAAGATGATCCATGATAATATCCACATGTGGCATGGGCATCATGTCCTTCACTTTTTGCTTGTTGAGAGCTCTGTAATCTATGCACATCCTCATGGTGCCATCTTTCTTCTTGACGAGCAGTATTGGTGCACCAAATGGAGACTTGCTCGGTTGTATGAAGCCATATTCTAATAGCTCCATCACTTGTGTCTTAACCTCTTGCTCCTCAGCATGGCTTAGTCGGAATGGCCTACGATAAATGGCTTTCATACCCAGTTCCAATACAATCTCATGCTCCACACCCCTTATAGGTGGTAAGCCATGAGGTAGTTTAGAAGAGAAGACGTCAGCAAACTCCTCAAGGACAACTCTCGCAGTAGTTTCGCCCAAGGTGACATTAGAAGAATCTAACTCTTGTATATACATTAGAAAGACTTGATCTTTTTATTATGGAGATATTTCTTTAAAGACATAGTAGAAAGATACTTGTTTGGAGATTTAAGCTTTTGTTCCAAACTAAGTGAATTTCACTCCACTGTACTCAAGCTTCACTTGCTTGATGCTCCACTTGATCTTAGGATCTACATGCTCTAACTAGCTCATCCCAAGGATGAGATCCACATGTGCTTGCTCAGCAAGAAAGAAAGTCTTCACCAACTTGGTTTTGCCAACCTTCAGCTGTAACTCCTCCACACAAACAGTTTACCTGTTGAGCAAGAATAGATAGAAATTTACCTCGTGGTTTAATGCTATCTCCCTTGTGCTCCTCTCCATGCTCCATCTCCTAAAGCCTCTTAGGCGTCTCCTTGTCCTTGCTACCATTAAAACTTTTATCCTTGGGCTTGTTCCTCCTTGGACAATTTACCTTCTAGTGGCCCACCTCTCCACACATGTGGCAACGTTCGCTGTCAAACACCTTAACAATCTTCTTAGGTTGGTTGTTGGTGCTATAAGAACTAAAGGCTACTAGCTTGGACTTCGGCTTAGCATGATTGCTATTCCCTATGTACTCTTGGCGCTCATAAGGACTTGGAGAGGTACTCCTACCATGCTTCTTGCCATGTCACTCATTCTTCTTAAACATCTTCTCCTCCTCATTTAGCAAGCGAGCATACTCAAACAACTCCTCCAAATTCTTAAACTGAATTATCAAGTTAAGATGTCTACGCAAGTTAACACTTTGTAGCCCATCTATAAAATATCCTTCTGTTGGGTGGCAAACACGTCAGGAACACGACATAATAACTAACTTAACTTCTTAAAGTAGTCATCCAAGGTTATCTTCCCTTGCTCTAAGTGTCGCAGTTCACCTCTTTTGGCACTGATTGTGGATGCATGTCCACCACCTCGTTGCTTTATCCTTCACGAGTTCTCAATGGGGTAAAGTCTACTTCCAGCCACTTGTCAATCTCCTACTTGGCCTTCTTGACGTAGTTCATGTTAATGTAGTGTTGTTGTTGGTGGCTAGGTCTAATGTCGGGTTTCACATTGGTGGCTCAGATCAAGCTCTCGGCTGCAACTTTGCTCAACTTGATCTTGTGTTGGCATAACTTTAGTAGTACTCCCTTTAGGTCGTGATAGGTCTAGGCGAATACTACCCTATGCCTATGGAGGCAGTCAACAATTTGTTCCCTCAGCTCTGGTCCTATGTGGGCATTGATGTTAACTAACTGGGGTTCCTCATCGATGCTTATGCTAACCTACCTTATTGCTGCTTTGGGGGTCATGTTCCACTGTACATTGACTTGCCACGGTACTTCTCTTGGGTAGGCAGGGCGACATTCCTTAGTTCCTTCCATAGAATGGGCCACTTCAAGATCTGTGCTTCTGGTGCTCCACCACCCCCAGCCTCCAATTGAGTCACTCGGTACACTGTAGTAGTCTCTTGTACTTCCTATTGGAGGTCTACCTCCCCTATAAAAATAAGTTCGGTAGGCAAGCCAGGATGGCTGCTTCTTTGTCATTATCCAGTCCCTCGCTCCAATCTGGGAGGTGGTATTCCTGGGGTCGGCACTCCGACATTGGTGCCCGAACTTGCTCCACGGCAACATATATTAGCCTTTGGTGGGGAATCAGACCTGCTGGTGCTCCCAATCATGCTAGACCTTTGCACCCCTAAGCCAAGGGCAGCCCAGGAGCAAGTCGAACCCCCCTCTTGCATGCATGTTGAGGATAACTATGTTTATCAAGAACTTAGCACTTTGGATCTTAATTTTCACCTTCCTCATGATGCCCTTGGGTGCCACCTTAGCTTGATTTTCCATTCATATGAGGAAGGGTGAGGGCTCTGAAGGTGGCATTCCCAGCTTATGATGGAGCTATGCTGACATGATTTTGACGCTTGATCCTCCATCTATGATCATGTTGTGGACTGTGCAGCCCACAACCTGGACTGGAATGGCCTGTACATCCATCATCGTGACCTTGGGTGGGGTTATAGTAGGCTCGTGCAGTTCTCGGGTGATAGCTAGAGTAGATTGCCTAAGGTCATTGACACCTGGATTTCCCGCACTTTTCTTGCATGCAGTCCGGTCATTCCCCTTGACCCTAGGCCTTGCATGAGTCTTATCTGCTCTACAGTGGTTCCCACCTCAGTGCGCTTCTTGGCCCACTGTCCCAGCTCAATAGGTTCTGCCACCACTTCCTCTTCACTGGATTCCCCATCGTCTTTATCCTCAAGGTCAACTGATAATTTCGTCCCTTCTGTCTGTTAGGCTTGTAACCTTGTGATGACCCTACATTGCAGTTCTAATGGTGACATTGCTACATGGTTGGCTTGTGGTGTCGAGGCTGTTGTTGCGGAGGAGGTGGACAATCCTTCAGCTACCTTTGTAGACCCAAATGCGTGCGCTTCTAGAATGGCCTTGAT
This sequence comes from Selaginella tamariscina, assembly GCA_003024785.1. Taxonomy (NCBI): domain Eukaryota; kingdom Viridiplantae; phylum Streptophyta; class Lycopodiopsida; order Selaginellales; family Selaginellaceae; genus Selaginella; species Selaginella tamariscina. The sequence goes on along the minus strand of PUQB01000034.1, from coordinate 804,195 downwards.
CAGCGAGATCCAGGACCATTAGTAAAGCGGGTGGTGCCCGCTACATAGAGTGCAAACCATCTCCCAACATTTCGGCCATTTATCCCGATCGTCGTACTACTATCGATAAGATTGTCGCTCTCGGGAGTGTGAACTCCAATTGCGCTCCCTTGATGATGACCTTCGGCGGGGTTGACCACTACCGCTGGCCCTATGCCGTTGGTCCCTCTAGTTGTCTGCATCTTCACCCGACCTCCACTCGATGGCCAGGGTGGTTGCTTGGGGTAGCGTGTTGCTAATGAGCTCGGTCAATTAGTAGCAATTGTCTATGATGTGAGATCCCCAGACATTACACACCTTGCCCTAGTTGGGTGAGGGTTGCAGTCAAGTCCTCCTTTCGGGTTGTAGCCTTGTGGGCCTCTCTTCATAGTTGTTGTCCCTGTTCCCTGATTCCCGAGCGTCGTTCCTTTCTTGTGGGCCTTGGGCTGTCCCAAAAGGTCTCCTTGTCTGTAGGGGTGTCGTTCACCCCTTCTACATTGAACTTGTCTTGCGTTTTCCTCTCCTAGCGCCTCTCAACTTCCCGCTATTCTGCATTCTTGGCATACCGGAGTAGCTTGTCAAACATCCAGCCCAATCCACTTGCGAATCTTCGGTCACAATCCCTTTCAGTACCACATCTTCTTGGTCAAGTCAATGGGGGGATCCCTTAACCGAGCGATGTATCCCAACATGCGGACCATGTATTCGTCGACTAACTTTTCTGCTTTTTGCTTCAAGTTAGCTAGCTTATGGATTACCTCTTCCTTGTTCTTCACCTCCCGAAAGGTGTCTAAGAACACCCTTCATGTGGTCTCTCAACGAGCTCCTTCGTTTGCCTCGTGGAATCGCATCCACTAGGCATGTGCCTTCCTGTCTAAAGTGCATGCGAATGCGCTCAACTTCTTGTGGTTATCGCTTACGCTCCTCAACTCGCACACATGCTCAAACTTGTGCACATGTTGGTTAGCGTCTTCTCCCCTCGCTCCTCGGAACACGGGTAAGAGCACTATCATCGTGCTCTTCTGCATCCTATTGAGCACACAAGCTAGTAAGGTCACCGAATCTACTCCCATGCCTTCCTATTGAGCTTGGGACATGCTCCAGTCTGGACCCTCCACTTCGAACATGTTGTAGTCTATATTCTGGTATTCTATGGGTACTTTTTCCTCCCTCGCACCCCCGCCCTTTGATTGAGGGTTGGTGATGAGGATGGACTCCTCTTGGCTGTCTCTTGGGCCCCCTTTTGTGGGACCAGCTTGATTGCCGATGGTGTGGCATACCTTGATTGGACGGTATTCCCTTGTCCAACGCCTTGCCCTATTGGGTGACGGCGGCTTTGGGTTTACTACCTTGTGTCCCTCATAGCGTTGGCCACATAGAACCTCTGGCTCTCATCCCCTATCATTACCTGCGCTATTGTCATTGCTTTGAGTTTCTTGCCTCTAGTGCATGCATTCTCTCTCATGGGGTTCTTCTACATGAGGTCTCCTCCCTCGAGGGTACTCGTCAAATATGGGCTCAACTCTTTGGTGTGGGGGCTCATCATAGTCATCACTTTCACCTATGTCAAGAGGGGTGGAGGGCTTCCATTGTCCTGCCATCATAGGCCATCACCGAGCAGTCTCACATGTCCAGGTGTTGCTCATTCTTGCACATTTTTACACCTAGGGTTCCGTCAGGACGTGCTAAGGGTTCTTCATACCTTTCTTCATTGTTTGTGGCTTGCGACAAACTTTGATGGTGCTTTGCTGGGCTTTTTGCTTTTTGAGGGTTTGACCACATGGTGTCTACATCGTGCCCTTAGACATGAGAGGTTGCAATGGGGCCGATTGTGGCATTCGGGTACCTCCCTACCCTCCATTAGCCTCTCCCGGCCAGCTCGACGCATCCTCCTAGCTAGCTGGTACTTGCTAATTTCCAGTTGTTCAAATGAGTTAATCATGTTTCTCCGAACTCTCCTTTAAGTCGCAACTCTGCTTGTTACGGTGAACTCCATCCATATGTAATTAATATCCCTCTGTGGTCGTCATAAATGGTCATTGGGGACTCCACAAGCCAAATGTGGAATGACTTATGTAGCCTCAGTGGTCACCAAGACGCTGTTGCCAATGCCCAATCTCGAGGGTCCAAGTCGGGGGCCTGGTCTTTACCTCATGGTAATAGGGAGGTGTTGTGGTGGCCTCTACGATGGTCTATGTACAGGTGGGGTGGAGCTCATGTTCAGCAGTGCTATTGCCGGCCTATTGGGAAAGCCAATCAAGGAGAGGGAGAAGGGAGACCTGGCAAGAGGGCAACAGTAGACAAAAGAGATCGTTTATATGTATTGCATGCCTTCATATAAGATGGCTCCTTCCCTAGAGAAGGTCGGAGCAAGATACAATGAAGAAAAGACGAACTAGGAAGACCCCAACCCACTTCTTGCCTTCCTCCTTAAATAGTGGGTCGGTTAATGCTAGGTCGTAGCCCAGATGGCACTTCCCTATTGGTCTAATGCCATGTGGTAGAGTCTTGTTCTATGGTCTTAATGCACCTCCCTCACACATGTTGTCTCGAGTACCTTGGTAGTTGATTCGGACGATCGAATCTAGCCATTAGTGTTGCCTAACAACCGTCACTATTGGTCAGTACTTATTGTACCTTCACCACTCGATTGTTTGTCCTTGTCACTCATTTACTCCATCTGGCAGTTTGACGATGGTCAAACCACCATCAACCAAAGCCTTATATCAAAAAACTCAAACAAATGTGCAACACGTGTGATTATAGACAAAAATGTCCATTGTACTCTAGTCATAAATTGTATGAGTGTGATCAAAACATAGGTAGGCATCTTCAAGATGTCTTCAATGGGCAAAAAAACGAGTGTTCACCTCATAAATAGATTACAACCACGTGGAGATCTTCAAGACGTGTGGAATTTCTAAAGAACTCTAGCCAAGAAAGATGAATGATTCCAGGAAAGGTTGTCACAAACATTTTTTCAAATGTAGTAAACCATTCAATCTTTCTAACACACTAGTTGCTCTTCTTATCTTGTAAAACAAGAACTCTCACATATGGGATAAATAAAATCCAAGATGTTGAGAATGTAAATGCAGCACTTGACACCAAGGGCTAATTGAATGAAAACCTCGGTGCCAAGGTTGTTAGTTGTGAAAAGTAGAACAAGATGGACACCTTACATTTAATATAGGAGCGACAAAGCAACATCATGAAGGAAACCTTAGGACCAAGGGCATGACATAGGTATCCAAAATCTCAACGAAGGACTATATATGAGTTAATTGCATGTGATTGTTTCAGCGGGATAAATTCTTTTAAAATATCTTTTAGTTTAGCACCTGTTAATTTGGTGGCTTTAGATACACTATCTTCCATCAAGTAGGCAAATACGATGTCGGATGCAACATCCATTGTAACCAAACCTACAAAAGCTGTAGGATGAGCACAACACGTTCTTCTACCTTCTTTATCAATGCTTTCCTAGTGATGCTAGATACACATTGTGTGTACCAATATAATAAACTAAATGAGACATTGTAGTGTTTGCAGAGACCATAGTATATTTTGTGGCATTAGAAGTAGTTGCAAAGCATAGTATGTGCAACAAAGCTTTCCTTCCTTTAAACTCATAAATGGTGGGGGGTTATGGAAGAAGGTTGACTTGATTCATAAATAGTGGGGGGTTATGGAAGAAGGTGACTTGACTTTGACTTGGGAAGGTGATAAGAAAGGTGCATAAAAAACGACAAAGAAAATGGACATGTTCAAAGCAAGCATTAACTATATGCATTAACATAATAATGTTGACTAATTTGACCATGCAAGAAAAGACAGAAGGGGAATAGTAAAGTGAATAAAGACGTATAAATACGAGTAGAAGACTAGTCCACTAAATGCATACCAAGGGTTACCAAGGTGATGGTCCAAATTTTCTCGTGACAGCGTCGAAGTTTCTTTATTTAGTGTCCTATTTTTTACTCATAGTCCTAAGTTGGCAAATGAATGCACAACAATCTGGATAACTAGTTTTTGTAGAAGGAAATGGTGAAAAGACATGCTTAACTAGCAGTACAACTCACCACACCACATCCACCCATTCTACACAATGAGGAAGTTTTAGGACGACATGAGCAAGCTCAATTGTCTATAGATTTTGTGAGGACACCATTGTCCGATTTGCTTGACAGTTTGGAGAGGAAGGGTGGAGAAAACTTGCCACGAATTCCACTTATATTATTGAAGTCGAATAAGTAAGTGTGTGCACTACTTAGGAATATGAACAATCTCATGGATTCATTTAGACAAAATGGGTACATTAGCACAAACCAAGCTCTTGTTGTGACCACTAGAAAGGAAATGACTCCAAAAGAAAGGAAGGAGATAGAATAAGACATGTATTGGAGGGAGATATGCAAGTTCTTCTGGGAATAATGTTGGCAAGCACCAGACTTGGCCATCCTTGCGGAAAGAACTTTTGAAGTATGGAACAGTGATCACTACTTGTAATGGTTGCAAATCATAAAAAATGAAGAGCTATATTGCTCCGACAATCCATATGTCTATGAAGTGTCACTTGTTGGAGTTAACGAGTGCATCATAAACATTCCTGCTAATCCAGGCCCTAAGGAGAACTAATGAGTAAGTAAGTAAAAAATCCTTTTTTGTTAACTTTAGTTTGTGTTGTAGGGTTTTGGCAACACATCACATTCCAATGGAGTTGCCACAAAGATTGTATGCTCTAAAGTAGTGCAAAAGGTATAGAAACTTCGATTACTGTCAATCTCTTTGGAGAAAAATAATAGACGAAGAACAACAAAAGTCATGTAAATACTCGGAAACACTCCCAAAAGTAGCTCATATGTTCATACTATTTGGGGTAAGTTGTATATATGTGTTCACCTATTGCCCTATGAAAGCCTTGGTGCCAAGGATTTCTTTAGCTAAGTACTTCCAATAGTGTTCATGTTATTTCATCGCAACCTAAATATCAAAAGGATGAAAAGAATAGGATCAATTCATTGGTGTCATAGTTTTTACTATGACTCGACCTTTTACTTTGGGGTTTGACTGTTGTTACCTACCGAGTTGTGTGACGAACCCTGGTTGTAGTGAGAAACAGCCCCGCTTAGTGCACTTAGGTATTTAGGGGTAGTCCGGCCGGCTGTCACTAGGTACCTTGAGAAACTCTAGACGAAGATAGTATTTACCCTCTAGAAAACTCTCCCCCAGTTTGATGTTACAAAGATAAGTTTTCCGTTAAATATAGCTTGTCAAAAAGGGTTAGGGACACCCCTAGGGTTGCCCTAACCCCACGCCCTAATACCCCCCCCTAGGGGTTAGGTTTAGGGTTAGGTTAGGACAACCATTTTCTCTAAGGGCTGGCATTTCCGTGCCAGCCCACTTACTCTTAGGTAAACAGGGGGGGGGGGGTCCGTCACATAAATAAGGTAGAGTATATGTAGTGAGGCTTCCTGGGTTCAAAAGAGAGCTCGTTAACCTCCTACCGGTGCAAGCTAAGCTTGTGTCGTCAAGGTGCAACCCTCTGTTGTGCCGCCCAAACTTCCACACGACAGGGGTACAACCCACCCTAGGGTTAGACTATCCTTATCGTTGGCAGGATCTTGCCTTTGAGATAGGGGCACGTCACTTCCAAGGAGTTAGTCAGATTCCTTGGTCCGAAAACCTGCTCGCAAGCTCAAAGGCATTGCCCGAGTTCACGTTCCGCAAAACTAGTGGTTGAGGCCTTGCTCCGGCCGCCTCAACCACGCCAAGCTAGGAACGACACCTAAAGCTCGGCTAGTCCGTGTATCCTGATTCACAAGGTGAGTCTCGTTCGTGGACTTAGTCAGTTAGGGGTTTGAGTTCCTAAGGCTTGGGTTCCTAATACGGGTTACTTTACCAGATTCCGTGGGGTTTCCAGAGAGGGGATTCCAGGGTTGGCACCTGGCAAGCCGCCTTTGTGGCACCAGGTAAAAACTCTGACAATTGGTATCGGAGCAAGTTCTCTGCGGTCAGTAGGACTGCCTTAAGTCGTAGGGTGTTTCAATGTTTAGATAACTCTAAATTCTTGATATACTCTATTGCTTTGGTTGACATGTCTGTATTCTGCGCAGAGAGTTTGATCCTGTGAGTTGTCAAACTTCGGAGAACACTTGCTCAGTGAGTCGGCGTGAGATTCTAGGTATGTCCGAAAGTCTTATGCTAGTTTAAGCTGATGTGTGTGGGTGTACAACCTGTGCAGGGTGTTTCCAATTTCACATTGGGAATATTCCAAGCATATTCTCCGAGTGTTGAAACTAGGGTTCAATACGATGAGCAAAAGAAAGCAACCAGAGCCTGAGGCAGAGAGGGCTGTCGCAGAGGCTCAAAATGAGGAGATGGATGAGGCTGATCCAGGTCGACCCCCTAGGTTAGACAACGACCTGGTTGGCGAGAAATAATGATGGATGCCCTAAACGAACTTCGAGGGGATGTTTTGGGTTGAACGACCGAATCGATAATGTTGCCGTTCGGATTCCAACGAATACTGCAGTGCCAGATGTTCCGCAACCAGACACACGGAAAAAGAAGAAGAAGCATGACTCAGAGTCAGGTTCCTCTGAATCAGATTCTTCGACGGAAGTAGTGGTGGAGGTCCCAGTAAATTCAAACCGGTAAAGCCTTCGAATTTCATGGGTTCAAAGGATTACAAGGTTTTGGATGACTGGTTGTATGATATGGAAAGCTATTTCGAGGCTGCTTCCGTGAGAAAGACAGAAAATGCTAAGCAGTTTCTTAAAGAAGAAGCTAAGACTTGGTGGCGAATTGTTGAAGGTGAACGTGGATACCGAAACAGCTGGAAGCACATGAAAAAGGAGATCAAAAAGCAGTATATGCCGGATGATCTCGGTTTGCGATTGCGTGCTGACCTGGCACTTTGTCAACAGGGAGTTCGGGGAAGTCCAATGGACCACGTTTATCGATTCGAAAGTGTACGGCGATTGGTGCCAAATATGAGCGATGATGAAGCTCGAAGTTGCTTCATGGCTAGCTTGAATGAGAAACGCGAAGAGAAATCTTAAGGTACAAGCCAACAAGCTATCGGGAATGTCAAGAGGCAGCTCAAAAGGTTGCTTATGGCATGTCGTTAGAAGACTTGTACAAAGGGGAGGAAGCAAAACCTAAACCAAGGAGTTTCCTCCAAAGTCTGGGTTCAGAAGGTTTGATAGACCAGATCAATCGCCATCAATTCGAAGTGCAAGTCCCTTTGTGGCAGTTCCAAGTTTTCGGACACATCAAGACCCACCGGATTTCGGAAACCATTGGCGTTACCACCTCCTCAGCAGCCAAAGGATCGGCTCCAAAGTCTGCTCCCCCGCGTTCCGCAGGCGGGGTGTGAAATGTTATAATTGTAACAAGCCTGGTCATTTTGCTAAAGAGTGTCCGGCACCCTCACAACAATCAGGACATTTCAAGGCGATGGTAGAAGAGGAAGTTGCTGAACCAGAAACGCTTGAAGATCCGGAAGATGAGTCAGAAGAGGTAATGTTGTGCCAGACACAACCTGCCTTATTCGCTATTCAAGACAAAACTGACCCTTTGCTATATTTGACAGGAAGGATACGAGGGGACCGAGTCCGAATGATGATCGATACTGGAGCAACATACAACTTCATATCGACTAGTCTAGCTCGTCGATTGAATTTGGATGTAATAAAGATGTGTGAAATAAAGATCAATTTTGGCAAAGGTTCTCAAAATACTAATAATATAGCAAGGGCAGTTCCTGTCCAAATCAAAGATTGGAAGGCTAAGCTAGACTTAGTTGTCTTGAATATGACGGGGTTTGACTTTGTTTTGGGTATGGAATGGTTCCATAAACATGTAATCGAAATGAGGGGTTCCGGAGATAATCGAATCACGCTTGCAGCAGATAAAGAGACATTAGAAAAACACGCTCAAATGGAAACGCTAACTGATAAGGATTGGAATCCTATGTTCCTTACCTTAACTCAGTTGCGTAAGGCAGTTAGACATCGGGAACGTGTGTTTCTTGCAATGGTTTTGGATACTGGTGAAGTCAAAATAGGAGATGGTCAAGAATCTGTTCCTGAACCTATTTTGGAAGTCTTGAACATGTTTAAGGATGTGTTGCCAGAAGACTTGCCGCCGAGTTACCTCCACGTCGAGTTGTGGACCACAGATAGAGATTTTGCCAGGTTCGTCTCCACCGGCAAGAGCCCCATATCGGTTGAATCCTCAAGAGTTAGTAGAATTGAAGAGACAGCTGACAGAATTGATGGTCGAGGACACATTCGACCTAGTCGATCACCATATGGTGCACCTATCTTGTTGTAATGAAAAAGGATGGTACGATGCGAATGTGTGTGGACTATCGAGCTGAACGCGATAACTATCAAAAATAAGTATCCTCTTCCACGAGTGGACGACTTATTTGATAGGCTATCGAAAGCAAAGTATTTTTCAAGAATAGACTTGAGATCGGGGTACCATCAGATTCGGGTAGCAGAGAATGACATTGAGAAGACCGCTTTTCGAACGCGTTATGGATCATTTGAGTTTCTAGTCTTGCCATTCGGGTTGTGCAATGCTCCAGCAACTTTTTGCACAATGATGGATGATGTGTTTAGAGACTATCTAGACGAGTTCGTAGTGGTGTATATTGATGACATTCTGATTTTCAGTTCGACAATTGAGGAACATGTGGAACACTTAGAAAAAGTGTTTCAGAGGTTGAGAGAGAACCAGTTGTATGCTAAAGAAAGCAAGTGCGCATTTGGTCAAACCAAGATAGATTTCTTGGGACACTTGATCTCAGGTGGGGAGGTTGCCATGGACCCAAAGAAAATTCAAGCTATTACTGAGTGGATGACTTTAAAAGACGTGCATGAAGTTAGATCATTTCTTGGTCTGACAGGGTATTACCGAAGATTCATAAAGGGTTACTCGGAAATAGCGGCCCCATTGACAGATCTTACGAAAAACATTCCATGGCATTGGACTCCAGAGTGCCAACGTGCGTTCGTCAAACTCAAAGAGGCTATCTCTTCTGAGCCAGTTTTGCAGTTGCCCATCTTTGAAGATCCCTTTGAAGTAGAATGTGACGCTTCCGACTTTGCAATTGGTGGTGTATTGCAACAGAAAGGACATCCAGTGTCCTTTTTCTCGAAGAAGTTAGATGCCGCGCAAACTCGATGGCCTACTCACGAAAAGGAGATGTATGCTATTGTTGCTTCCTTGGAGTATTGGCGTCATTATCTTCCAAGTCATGGCACTGTGGTTTGGACAGATAGTGTAACTCTAAGGTATTTTGAAACGCAGCCGAAGCTATCGCCGAAGTATGCTAGATGGCAGCAGAAGTTGGCACGATTTCAGCCTGAAATCAGACATAAGCGGGAAAGGACAATGTGGTAGCTGATGCACTCAGTAGAAAGGGTCATCTTCGTATTATGTCAGCACCCGTGTCAACTTTGGTGGATGAATTTGTGACGGCGTATCCTCAGGACAAGTTTGCTAAGGAGGCTTTGAGCCTGGTGGCAAAGAGGAAACAAGTTCATCAATTACGAAGAGATGGTAATATTCCAGCAGGAATAGAAAGTCGAATGGATGCACTCAAACAGGCATTTTGCGGTACGAGATGGAGTTCTTTATTATAAAGAAAAGAGACTCTATGTTCCAGAAGGGACATGGAGGGAGAGTGTTAAGAGAGCATCACGACGTTCCTTTGGCAGGACATGGTGGAAGGCATAAGACGTTGGCTTTGTTGAAACAGGGATTCTATTGGCCGGGTATGATAGACGATGTTGCCAAGTATGTCAAGACATGCCCCACATGTCAACAAGTAAAGAGTCATCGCAAAAACGAGCTGGGAAGTTGCAGTGTATACCGATTCCAGAGCGGCCATTTCAAAGTGTTACTTTGGACTTTATCATGGGATTGCCAAAATCTTGTGGTTTTAATGCGCTCATGGTGGTAGTCGATCGGTTTTCAAAGGTTGCTCATTTCATTCCAACTGTAGAGACAGTGAATGCAATTCAAGCAGCGAAGTTGTTCTTCCACGAAGTCATAAGAGTGCGCGGACTACCGGAAACCATGATCTCAGATCGGATCCTCGGTTTACGGGAAGTTTTGGGGAACGTTGTTTAAGCATTTGGTACGATGCTGAAGTTCAGTACAGCTTACCATCCGCAAACTGATGGTCAAACGGAGAGGTGAACCGACAAGTCGAGGACTATCTCAGATGCTATGTTCAAGGTGATCAACTTGATTGGGCTGAACACTTGGATATGGCTGAGATATGTTACAATAACTCGACACACACTGCAATCGGATGTAGCCCGATGGAAGTGTTAACTGGGAATAAGGGTGGTATTCCTCAGAGTATGGTGTTACCGAAAGACGATAGCAATCGAGTTCCATCTGTAGCAGAGTTCACGGGACAATTGTATCGAACATGGGAAGCTGCTCGTCAAGCGATGGCTGCAGCACAGGAAAGGTATCGTCAGCAGTACGATAAACATCGGCGGGATGTAGAGTATCAGGTTGGGGATATGGTATTGTTGAGTACCAAAACCTGAAGGTTCCAACAACTCTTTCGAGAAGTTTCTATCGCACTACATAGGCCATACAAGGTGGTGAAGCGAGTAGGGAAAGTGGCTTATGGGTTAGATCTTCCTCCAGAGTTGGGAACAATACACAATGTGTTTCATGTCAACTTGCTGAGCCATTCCACAAGGATGAGAAACATCCACATAGATATCATAATTTACGTCCGCCTCCAGAGTTAGTTGGTGAGGAGAAAAGAATTTAAAGTTGAGGGCAATGCTGACATTAAATGCCAATCCCAATGTTTTAATGGTTGGTGCACACCTACAAGTGATTAGAACTTTATAGGTGTATATTTTTTATTTTATATTATTAGTATATTTGAATATTTTAAGGTTATCACTTTTAATGAAAGGTTAAATCTTATCCTTAATAGTCCTACGAATGGAAGGACGAGATGCAACCTACTATTGTTATTAGGCCGACTGTGGCTTAAATATTATTATGTTTTTAAGAAAATAAAATAATGATATATTTTGAAAGAATCTCTATATTCTACAACTTAAATATTAAAGGGGGCGAAAACATTCATGGACGGTGAAAACGTAAACGTGAATATCTTGTTAAGTGGAAAGGATACCCGGCATGCGAGTCGACATGGGAACCATTGGAGAATCTGCAGAACGCGATGGAGTTGGTGAATGAGTTTGAGACGAGGTCTCAAAACTGATTAAGAAATAAAGTTATTTCTTCTTAACCTAGGGGCCGACAGACAACCTTAGCTAGAGGCCTCCAATATAAATTCTAGTTAACTTAAAAACTAACCTGTTGTATGTGTCGGGTGACAGACTTACAGACGTGCAAAAGGTCTCCAAATGACTTCTTGTTGCAGGTGGTGCCTCTGGCAGCTGAGTTCTCGCTCAGTGAACGACGGTTTTGAAGTATTTGGCTTCGCGTAATGCAAGGGGGGTAATAAAAACTTGTAAACTTTTTGCTGACTCCGCATAGAGTGATTAGTGTTAGTTTTCAGTTAATTTTTTTTTCCTAACCTAGTCTAGTCTTGGAGTTAGACGTCAACGAGGACATTGACATTCTCAAAGGCAGGGAGTGTGTCATAGTTTTTACTATGACTCGACCCTTTACTTTGGGGTTTGATTGTTTGTTACTTACCGAGGTTGTGTGACGAACCCTAGATGTAGTAGGAAACAGGCCCGTTTAGTGCACTTGGGTATCTAGTGATGGTCCGGCCGGGTGTCATTAGGTATTTGCAGGAAACTCTAGGCGAAGCTAGAACTTACCTTCTAGAAACTCTCCCCCGGTTTGATGTTCCAAGTTAGGGTTCTTTGCAAAGTATAGCTTATCAAAAATAAGGGTTAGGGACACTCCTAGGGTTGACCTAACCCTAGGGTTGCCCTAACCCCACGCCCTAATACCCCCCCTAGGGGTTAGGTTTAGGGTTAGGTTAGGACAACCAGTTTCTCTAAGGGCTAGCATTTCCGTGCCAGCCCACTTACTCATTTAGGTAAATAGGGGGGGGGAGGGGGGGGGGGGGTCCGTCACATAAATAAGGTAAAGTATATGTAGTAAGGCTTCCTGGGTTCAAAAAGAGAGCTCGTTAACCTCCTACCGGTGCAAGCTAAGCTTGTGTCGTCAAGGTGCAACCCTCCATTGTGCCGCCCAAACTTCCACACGACAGGGGTACAACCCACCCTAGGGTTAGACTATCCTTATCGTTGGCAAGATCTTGCCTTTGAGATAGGGGCACGTCACTTCCAAGAAGTTAGTCAAATTCCTTGGTCCGAAAACCTGCCCGCAAGCTCAAAAACATTGCCCAAGTTCACGTTCCGCAAAACTAGTGGTTGAGGCCTTGCTCCGGCCGCCTCAAAGCTAGGAACGACACCTAAAGCTCGGCTAGTCCGTGTACCCTGATTCACAAGGTGAGTCTCGTTTGTGGGCTTAGTTAGTTAGGGGTTTTGAGTTCCTAAGGCTTGGGTTCCTAATACGGGTTATTTTACCAGATTCCGTGGGGTTTCCAAAGAGGGGATTCTAGGGTTGGTACTTGGCAAGCCGCCTTTGTGGCACCAGGTAAAAACTCGACACACCAGGTGACGCTCGACTTCAAGTGTTGTAATCTTATCAGGACACTCTGCTTGTTAGTCACTTTGGTGTTGTGAAAACAATGGAATTAATCAATCAATAATTATTGGTGGCCCCAACTACGTCAATCGGTGGAAGAGTTCATTCGTACCTATGACACTCTAAAATTTCTTCATCATTGCCCTTATGGTCTTCTTTAGTTGCTTCCAACTTTAATAAAACCTTGGGTCTTGCATCTTGATAAACTTTGTAATTGATTTACTGCCAGCTCAAGGATTTGATGCTGTTCTCATCATTATGAATTATTTTATTAAGATGACTCACTTCCTACCATGTACAAAGACTATCTTCAACAAAGAGACAACTAACTTGGTTATGAAGGATTTTTTTCGGTTACACAGACAACATTATCAATAATTGTGGTTTGCAATTTATTGCCAAGTTTTGGCAACAACTTTTCAAATTACTCAAGATCAAGAAGTCGTTATCTTTAAGTTATTATTCATAATTTGATGATCAATTAGAACGCATTATCTAGACCCCCTCAAACAGTATTTACAATGCTTTATCAATTACGAATAAAATAATTGATTATTGCTATTGTCCTTAGTTGAGTTCTCCTACAACAATTCTAAGCATGCATCAAATAGTATATCACCCTTATATGCCTTGACATGTCAACATCCATGATGGAGTTTTGATATGCTTAAGAGTTCAATAAATTCATTTGCAAAAAATTGACTTGACCATTTCCAATCTTTATAAGTTATGCTTTATTAACATCTTCTTAAGGCACAAGAATATCAGAAGACATCTACCAATCAATATCATAAGGATAGTTTAATTTAGCAAGTTGATGAGCATGTCTGGCTTGTTCAATGCAACATCAAGACTATGTGCCTTGTGCAAAGTTCAACTATTGACATCTTGGTGGCATCCCATATCAATAATGTGACCTATTGGTTGGAATTTTTTTTGTTTGATGCACATTCATTCGATTTCATGTTTCTCTTTTATGTCGTAGCATTTAAACACTAATCAAACTTCATCACCTCTAGCTCCAATTATAATTGACAACGATTTAAAATGGGAAGTCAATAAATTCTTGGACTCCAAGTTCCTTTGTATGTGATTCTATTACTTCGTTAATTAGGTTGGTTATTCTCAAAGTAAACATTTTTAAGAATTCACAATGAATTTGCAACATGCTTGTTGATGTCGTTAACGAGTTTCATTACATATATCTGAACAAGCCCGACTCTCAAAAAAGGGAGTGGTGTGACGATCTAACCATCTCACACAAATATGAAAGTTAATCAAATCCAATATAAAAATATGGATATGGATAAGGGTTATTCCCATACCAATTCAATATCAATTTAAGAGTTTAAAGCCTTTTATTTAATTTCAATAATTTATAATCCAGCTTGTTTCTTATATTCTCAAATTAGAGAATCTCATGCCAATGCTATTTACTTGGGGTTTTCTCTAAGGGAGGTAAGTTCGACAGTTGGATGAATAATTAAAGTGTACTTCAGCATTAATGACTTAAACCGGATAAGTTCGTATCCCCAGTTCATAGGTGCATTATAAAAATTGAAAATTGTGTTTAGGCCTCAACTGTTTTACCATGCATATATTCAAGTGTAAAACCGGGATTGTGCAAAGTTCAAAATAAAAACTATGACACCCACAAATAATGATATGTGCAGCTCCTTTCTATCCATTTCTATATGACACTCCTCCAATAGATAAAACATTGATGTGCACGCAGCTATACAAAATTCCCATCATGGGCAAAACCCCAAAGAATGCAAAATACAGCAATCGACAACAGAGCTGTCATGGCAAGATTTACTGCACATAGTCAGCATCTCTCCACATAAGTGCCGCTGTGTACATTCCGCAGCACATCATAACCAAAACCGTTAGGGTAGAACCGCCTTCTTTTGCTGTTGTGCTTGCGGCCCCTGCACGACCGTCATAGGAAAAGCTTACTTAGTTGCACGTTGCATGGCCACAATCATATTTTCAAGATCGTAGCCAAATCTGAGCCGCACAATGAATGAGAAATTATAAAAAACACATAAACACAGTGCGTGGGGTAGACACATGTAGGCTCTCTCTCTCACACACGCTATTTCCCTAATGCATGAGCGTTTTGGAGGATGGGCAAAATTTAAAAATATGTTATGGAATGAAAAATTTATTTTTCATTTAATTTCATAAACTAAGAACACTTTTTATGTTTAATTTCGGTTTTAGATTGTTGAATTATGGACAGTGTGTGTGATATGTGTTTGTATATATGGATGATTGTAATAGACCTACATATATATGTTTATACGAGTGTATATACGTCTATGAATGTGTGTAACTCTCTAAATCACATTTTTTATATATATATATATATAGAGAGAGAGAGAGAGAGAGAGAGAGAGAGAGAGAGAGAGAGAGAGAACAAAACACCACACAACGCACACCGGGCAGTTGATGACACGCACATATATATCATTTTACTTAAAATAAAAGCCATGAAGACGTACTTAGATTGTATAACGTGTATAAACACGCTAACTATCTCTCTCTCATGCATTATAAAGACGTATATATGCACTAACCAAACGTAGAAAAGTAGATCAATGGCATGTCTTTTTAACACGACCAATCAATTCCACTTGGAATATTCCACCAATGAACACAGTTGGCTGGAACGTCTGTAACGTATCGGCCTATCCAAAACACAATAATATGATATATATATATAATAGAGAGAGAGAAGAGAGAGAGAGAGAGAGAGAGAGAGAGACTGCGTCAGTACCTTTAAAGGGCCTGATGTTGATCTCTTCAACCAAGCAAAGAGGACTTGCCAGACGGTAAGTTAGCGTCTCAGGAACGTCTTCTGACTCTTGTCCTCTACTAACAATTGCGTATACAAAATACATACACATATACATTATATATATATATGAGAGAGTTAAGTACACGTGTAAACACGTCTGCACACACACACACACACATATATATATACCCTTTATACTTTATACGTTACTTAAATATATAACTCATTAAGCACCTAAAATTACACTCTTATACATCCATTCTATTGAAAACGTCTCATATTGTGCGTGTGTGAACATACCCAATTTGTGCCAGGAAGAACACACACAGGCAGCTCGGGCAACATTTTCCCCTGTATCCAGCCATCTCAACACCTCCAACACCAAATTCTATGTGTGTATGTTTCGCAGTCTCTCTCTCTCTCTCTCTCTCTCTATGAGCTCGTCAAGTAAGCTCAGCCCCTCCAGGATCTATAAATAGTGGTGTGTGAGAGAGAGAGTCCACATGTGTCTATACCCCGTTAAACACACGCACTGTGTGTTGTGTTGTGTTGCGTGTATGTGTGTTCTGACCCATGGTGATTCTATACTACATATACATACACACAGTATTAAGCATCACTATATAATATAGGAAAATTTATTAAAACTGACCCTTTAATTTTATATAATTATCAAACTAATCTTTATAATTATCACTGAGTCACTAATTCGTTATATATTTTAGCATTAAATAAGATATTTATCATTTGTGTTATAATTTAGGTAGCTATAAACAATATATTGCATGTGTGTGGTTTGATTAATAAATAAATTTGACTCAAGGTTAATTTAATAATTATATAAAACTAGAGGATTAGTTTGTAATATATAAAATTAGTTTGTATAACTTTAAGCAATATATTACTTGTGTGTGTTGTCTAATTAGTAGTAAAACTAAAAGGTTAGTTTGATAATTATATAGAGAAAGTTTAGTTTCATGAAAAAATCACAGCCGTTAGATTAAAGATATCCTAGTATATACTAAGATATTACATGACTATTTTTGTGGATATGCTTGGATATTCTATCATATTTTAAGAATATTTTATTAGATACCTAGCAAGTAGTCTGCAATAGCAACAACAACACCCAAAAATCCCGTGGGAGAGAATTTAATCGATCGTCTAATGCTTATATGCAAGATTGAGGTTGTGAGCGTTAGTTTTTAGAATCGCGAAATATCATCTCATGATCATCCAAGACATCGGATATAATATATATGTAAGAAGTTAGAACACAAAACAATAAGATTTAATTTCTATCAATATAAATCAGCAATATTACATATAAATAATTAAAAAAAGGAAAATATAATATTTTAAAATGGCAATAATAAATAACCAGAAACAAAATAAATTTAATACTTCTAATCACGTCTAAATTCTCTCTCTCTCTCCCTCACACCACACACACACACAATACACATAATTTTGAATGTTAAACTCATTCTTTTTTCTCTTTTATTTAAGAAAAAAAAAAAAGCAAAAATGGTTCTTTATGACATAGGAAAGTATTTATATATGTGCACCTATATGTGTGTACATGTTGATCATATACATAAAAAAAATGTGTTTTTTTAATCATACAGGTAGTGTTTTGTCTATAAAATTTCTTAGGTTTCCATTTTTTTGAATTAGGTTTTGCCTATAAATTAGGTTTTGCCTATAAATTCAGGTTTTGTCTTAGGTTTCCATTTGAATTAGGTTTTGTCTATGAATTCTTGGGTTATGGGGAGCATATTCAGGTCATTCTTCCCTGAATAATGATAAGTGCGCCACGCTCTCTGAGGATCGTCTGTGCGGCTGCCTCCGCTTGGTGGAAGAGGCGTTCTCGGCCGATCGCAAGAATTTCCGGCGCGTCGCGTTCCTGCTTACGGACGAAGCAAAGATCCCAACATTTGTGCAGCTGCTCCGCGCCTCCACCTCTAAGCTTCTCATCGGCAGCTTCTTGCCGCACCAGCGCTGGCTGCTTGGGGCGCTGGACATGATCGTCGCTACGCCCGACCAGGCTCTCCAGTACGACCGCGCCGGGCAGCTCTCCTCCATCACCGTCAAGGCCCTCTCATTGACAAGCAAGCCAGTGGCAGCAGTGTCGATTTCGTGACTCAAGCCTTGGGCTTTGCCAGCGCCTTCACCGGCTTTGAAGAGTTTGCAGGATTTCGCAAGGTGGAGGTCCAGCCGAGGCAGTGGTACGCCCCACAGCTTCTTGACAAGTACATGCCCAGTAAGTCTGTTCTAGTTTTAACTTCAAAGTCTTTCATCTTCCCTTTGTCTTTACAGTGACAAAGTCTGAAGACTCGCTCTTCACTTCAGGGCTAATGATGTTTTCCTGGGGGAGGGGCAACGTTGTCATCCACGACTGGTCTGATATGCGGCTCTTTTTGCCCGGCATCATCCGCTGCTCCCGCATTGCTGCTCCACTTGTTGTAAGCACCAAGAGACAAGCTCTCTCTCATGGCCGAGCTTCTTCAGGCCTGCGCAGCCGAGCTCGGTGTCGATGCTTTAACCATCAGCAACAGGGAAGGAGCTCATGTACTTCTAGTCTCCATCGATGAGCTTTTCCTGCCGAGCTATGTGGGAGGTCTAGTTGTCGTCCAGGCCGACGAGCTGCTCCAGTCATCCTGTGCATGGAAGGTACGTGGAGAGTTTTACAAACTTGTTCTAAGTTTCATCTAGTGATCATCTCTTTTGGGTTGCAGATCCGTTGCCTCGTCAACATCTGCATGCCTTCCCAGATCGGCATACACTGCTCCACGGAAACCCAGCCGTGGAGGAGCTGCTCAGGGCAAAGACGTTCTACACGATTCCGAAGGCCAAAGTTTCAATGCGTGGGGTGTGCGAGTTCTTCGCTCTGGCGAGCAGCAAGCATGAGAAGCTGGACAAGCTCTGCGAGATCTGGCGGCAGCTGGAGAGCCCCAAGTGCTGCGTCTCGATCTTTTGCAACAGCTCCAGCACCGTGGACTGGCTGGTGGAGGAGATGAGGAACCGGGGTTTTGTGGCCTGGGCCTTGCACAGCGGCGAAGAAGTGAACCCGGACGTGTACAGGAACCCGTTCTCGGTGATTGTCACGAACGTCTACCGGAGGGCGTTGCAGGATGTGATCAACTTTGATCTTCCTGGGACGTACGACGAGTACGTGGAGCGTGTTGGCAACGATCGAGCAGGAGTGTCAAGGTGGTGATCAACATTGGCACTGCCGATGAACAGCGACGCTTCCCGGAGATGGTACCGCTGCCGGCTGATTGTTACCGCATCCACACCAAGCTGCCCATCTGGTTTGATGTGTAACTTTAGCAGTAGTTTTTTTTTATATTGCCGCTGCTTGACAAATTATGAAATTAACTTATTTTTTCTAAAAAATATACATAAATATTAATTCAAGGTTTCAGGGCAGCCAACATACATAGAGCACCCAGTAAATTTACACCTCCAATCTGTGTAGAAATAGTTTTAATCACACACACACAACACATATGTACAATATAAATAAATAAAAATATATATATAGATATGAATATATATATATATATAATATATATATAGAGAGAGAGAGAGAGAGAGAGAGAGAGAGAGAGAGAGAGAGACATACTATTAAGCAGGAGAAGGAAGGGCTCGAGTAGCGAAACAGCCAGCAAAAACTGCAGAAAAGAAACTGCAAATGTAATTGGTTAGTATCTCTCTCTCACACACACACGCACACGCACACACATGCATAATAATCACACACAGCAACAAGCCACGCATACACTTACAATCCGTCCAACTACGGTAGACATGTAGAACGCATACGAGCTTCGAATCCCAAGAAGGTCACCAACTGCTGTTCCAATGTAGTAAATACCAAAAACCTGAAAAAAAGAAAAAGAAAATAATATCTAAATGTTAAACTTAATTAATTAAGCAAGTAAATAGTTAATTTACTATAATAAATGATTGAATGCATATTAAAACACATACAATTGCCAAAACTGCCGTAGCTTGGAATCCATCCAGGGACCACGTTTTCTAAGCTGAAAAACAGACCTGTTGTAAACCAGTTAATATGTGTGAATATGTGTATATTATATAAACTTATACAGGTACTTTCATCACAACACACACACACACACACACACATATATATATAAGCGAATTATCAATATACAAGTTACTTACCGAAGATAGTCCTTGGAAAAATGAAACACAATATTCCCGCAATGGAAATATATGCACCAGTGAAGAAGCAGTTCGTGTTGGCTTGGAGCAACGCAAAATTCTCTCGTAAAGACTGCATTTTAGCTATATAGATAATATACAAATACACACACACAACACGCACGCACGCACAAATTTTAAACTGGAGGATATGTAATCAATAGATGGTAGATCCACACTGCATGCATAAAACTGCTTTATATTAGTAAAACACATCCATATAAGTATCAGTATTATTTAATAAATACCGCCATTAGTATATATGAATGTTATAAAAGTTTTAATACTAGCTTTAAACACATACGCACAAAGCTAATATTATATGTGTATATAATATTAACCTTGAGGAAGGAGATAACGCGATCTGAGCCGTTGATGGAGATGTGTTGTGTAGACAGATATTTGCCTTGTTAGCGATTTTAATTTTGGAGGGGTCCATGTTTAAAGAAAACACAACAGATTGTGTTCAATTCTCCACCAGCACTGCAATTTCCACGTATTTTTCCTAACACAATTATATCACCTCCAGCACAAACATTAGCTTCTCCTTCGACATCTCCAAATACCTTTAAAAAACGAAGAACATATAAACATAATACCTATGTACACATATGCGTGTGTGTTGTGTGTGTGGTGTGTGTGTGTGTGAGAGAGGAGAGAGGAGAGAGAGAGAGAGAACCTTAACATTACGTGCAATGATCAACACACACACACACACACATGAATATAAATATAAATAAATAAATATATATATATATATATATATATACAAGTCAAAACACGTGTACATAATTTTTTTGGAAAACTAACACAATAACAATTAACAATTTAATAATCATAAATTCAAAAATCTAAAAAATAATTAAAATGTAAAAAAATTTAATCCTAAACACTTAAAGAATTTATATAGCTTATTTGTAAATTATTTAAATTTTTTTTTTTAACTTAATATATTCTATTTCGAGAACATCATTATATATATAGTGTGTGTGTGTGCGTACTCACGACTATTGCGCCTGTGGTTTTAATGACCTCCCCTGGTTTAATCGATCTTCTTATATACAGACACGAATCAAACTTGGGATCAAAATTACGCTTTGCAGACGCATTAACAATAAATCTAGACGCTAATCTCCTGCTCATCACGGGCAAAGAAACAGGAGGCGCGCATTCCCGTAGCATTTCTGAAAAACCCTAAATCCCAGTAAACCTAAAACAGAGCATTTTAGAATATTCGCATGACAATTTATTTGACAAGTGTGGCGCTTTCTAATTTAACTGAATCTAGTACTAATATTAATAAATATTAACATATTTTAACATGTATAAAAATTTTCGATTCCATATAACACTAAGTAAAATCAGGCTGTTGGACGGCAATAAGTTATAACTATTTCATCATTATTATTATATAAGATTATAAACTATGTAATCATATAATATTATAATTTTGTTATTATTTTGTATATATTTGATATTTAGACAAAAGCATATAAATAAGCATGGACGAAAAGAAGACATTAAAGATTAAATAGCAGAAATCTACAATATTATATTGAGGTTATGATTCATTAGATTATGCAATTTATTACTTTAAACAAGTACAGTTTATAACATTTATTTTACTTTAAACAGATATATGTTAAATTTAATTGTTTTATAGGCATTAATGAAGAAATAGAAACTGCACTACATACAAATAATCTATATGAATACTTCTCAACGGAAAAAAAAAATTACCTGTAAATTATTAATTAAATTAAGAAATAAAATCATATACATCTGAATATATATATATATATATATATATATATATATATATATATAATATATATAATTCAAGAGTATTATCTAAATAATAAAATTAGTCTCTAAATAATAAAATATAACTTCCGCATTAAATTCACACACAAAGCTCACTTTGTATAGATGAATCAATGTTATGTTAATCTAGTCCATCATATTATAGCTTATTGATAATTAATATTTAATTGATTAATATCTTAAGACTTTATTATACTCAGGTAAATTGTACAAAAAATATTATATATAGTTAAATAGTGTTACAAACATACATTGATCCACTCCAAGTTAATGTTAATAATAATAATGATAATTCTGAGTTTAACATGAACTTAAAAGCTCCTACGCATATACCTGCAGATATTCCAGTCCAAAA
Source organism: Selaginella tamariscina (assembly GCA_003024785.1). Classification (NCBI taxonomy): domain Eukaryota; kingdom Viridiplantae; phylum Streptophyta; class Lycopodiopsida; order Selaginellales; family Selaginellaceae; genus Selaginella; species Selaginella tamariscina. Next base: position 782,278 of record PUQB01000034.1, on the reverse strand, counting down.
TATAAGAAGCACACACGATACATACATACATACATATATACATATATAGATAGTCACACGAACTAACTAGAAGAAATTGAACTGACACTTAATATTTTCAAAATGTTATATACTACGACAGTGATATACTGTATATATATATATGTATATATATATATATATATTATCATAATATTAAATAGAATAGTGATAGTATCTAATAAATCAATAAGTTTCTCCATGTATTTAGAAAAATATAAGATATTTTCTTTAATATGTTTCTACTAATATTTAGAATATCTAATTGAAAATGTACATTACAAACAAGATCATTATATATAATTATAATTATGTAACACATATTAATTATAGTATTTTAAAGTTAAAGTATATTCTTCAATGTCATACGCCTGACACGTGGCTAAGTAATTTCGTGAACTCTCGTGTGAATTTCCCTTAACCTAAGTTTACACTTACGACAGGTGTGGTAATATAGTACGCAATACAGAAATATTCATATACTATAATAAAGTCATGTATATTTAGCTTGTGTGTTCAACTTGTATATTAAGTAATATATACAGTCTTAGTTGTATATCCAGCTTAATAATATTGAGTACATTATCTCATTAAGGAAACCAAATTAGTCACTTTTAAAGTATATAGGAAACCAAAGGAATCACTAAGTAATATAGTTTCCCAGGTTCAAGTTCTACAGTATAAGATGAACTGTTTCTAACGATGTTCGTATTTAAACCATATATTACCCACAATATATATACAAGAATATATATATATATATATATATAAGTATATGTATACACACAAGCAAAGATGTGTTATGTACAACATATATGTATTTCTATTGAACAGAGAAGTGTATTGTTCGTGTGTATGCCTTCAGGCCAGAGCTAAGCCTAGCTGAAGCCCAACCCCATGGTTAGCCATGCCTTTTAATATCTAACCCTAACCATACCTCTAACCCTTCCCACAACATGAAATGCAGTCCTAGCTAATTAGTGCACACTACTTCTCTTTGCTATTCTAACGGTTCAAATCCACATGGTGAACAACGGTGTCATCCCTAGGAATTGTTGAACCTCCAACTCGTCCCTTACATGGTCGTGAGTTTTAACTTTATGAATCTTGCATTCATATAGTTTTTTCATAAACATCTTGTAAATGTTGAATTATACATTATTTAAAAATTAAACTTTTATGAAATGTTTATAAAATAAATCTTTAAATGATATTGATCAACGATACTCCTCAAAAAGATAATGTTTAATTAACTATATAGTTACACATGTTACATAAAGATAAAAACCAATTAATTCTTTATGTAAAACTATAAAATATTTAAAATATTTATTAAAAGTTACAATGTTGAATATCATTTGTACGTTGTCACATTGTAGAATACATATATATTCATAATTATGAGCATTTATGTCTATAGGATTTTTGTTAAAATTTATTTTAATATATCTATTAAGAAATATAAATCAAATAGAAAGAATATCCAAGGGATATTCTTTTTTGAAAACATGTTAATATACTTATTTAATTTTTAAAATCTTTTTAGATTTTATTAATTATATTTAGTTAAGTATTTTTATTAATTAATTATTATTAAGTATTCATATTTAATGTTTATGTTTTTGTTTGAGTCTAAGTTGGATACTTAATTCAATTGTGGTGAGTTAGTTCTTAGGTTTACTCATGCTATCTTTAACCTAATGAATTTATATTTAAATTGATAATTATTATTCTTACCTTTGAGGACCTATTTATATAATGAATTTATTTTTAACTAATTATTATTCTTAACTTCTTAATGAGTTTATTTTTAACCTCATACATATTTAATTACCCTTAACTTAGTTGTTATCTTTAATTATTAACCTGATTAATTTACTTTTAACTAAATTATTATTCTTAATCTGGTGACTAAACATCCATACCATTTATGCCACAACGCATGAATGCTCTAATGGCTTTAATATGTCGTTTGGATTTTGAATTTAAAACTTAAGATTTAAAATGGTTGTTAATAATGTTCAACAGTATAAAATTTAGGATTTAACTATACAGCCACACATTAAATAAACTTACATATAAAATCTTAATTTTAAATACAAAGGATATTTGAATTTACTATCTTTTGTGTATTTATTGTTTTGGAATATATCATGGTTAACCTTAGTATATACCTTAGTATATATTAATTAAAAGAATATAAGTGCATATAGAGTGTCTATAATATTACACACACGTGTGTGTATCTTTATGTATACGTATACGTATACGTATAAACACGTTGCGGAAGTGTACATGTGTGTGTCCGATAATATGTCTCTCCCTTATATAAATATCTAAGTAATGTTTTAATACTATATATATATATATATTATAATGATTTTGAGCTTAAGCACTTGATATCGTGTTTGAAAATATAGATACATATTTTTTATATAATTCATATTATTATTATTTATTAAGTGTTGTAGCGTTTTTTTACTTTCTAAAAAAAAAAATTTAACAAAGTTAAAATTTATTCTGAATTAATATTTACACTTAAATTCAAATTCAATTATTCTCTGAGCATCGCTGCCTGGTTTGTTTATTTAAATCTAAACATTATATTTTTCATACATTCAACTTATTCTTTAAAACTTACGATTCAAATTTAATCAAACTTGTTAGTAATTAGAATTTAATTATTTTAATAACTCCTAGTGCATAACATTACCTTGTGTGTGTACTTATATTAATATTATAAACCATTTTCATTAAGTAAAAATATATGCTCGTGGACATTGAAAAATAAAATTACTCAGAAATCACATATGTGATTATTTGATATTGCAATTAAACGTAATTAATCATTTCTCTTTTTCGTTTTAATTCACACAGAAGCTGTGTAACACACACACACACACACACACACATACAGATACTAAATATATCAGTAAGACATGTCTTTGCCATTCATAAAAGTAAACATGTGTATGTGTATATAGTGGTGTATGTATGTATGTGTGCTTGTCTGGCTTATATGATGTATATATAGTAATTATGTATGTACGTGCGCTTGTTTGCTTTATACGATGTGTATATTTAATATATGTCATGTATAAAACTGTTACTCAATATATTATGTTTTTACCAGGTCATATGATTTAACTGGAATTTAGATGTTGCTAAACTAAATAAATATACAAGTATATAATTTCATAAAACACTAAAAAACGCATACTAAAATTATTTGAAGGTTATAATTGATTATTAAAAGTACCTTAATGCACAAACATGCGCGTATACTATCGTGATCTCTCTCTCTCTCTCTCTCTCTCTCTCTCTCTCTCTCTCTCTTATATATATATATATATATATAGATATAGATAGAGAGAGAGAGAGGTTACTGTGACTGTATACACTGTAAATATATAAAATTATAGATAATGTATTATAGATAATTTATTATTTACAGGTGGAATACATACATACATATACATACATATGGGTGGATAGAGCAGTACAAGGGACTGACTTTTGCCACTGTGCTAGGAGCTGGAGACATGGTTCCCCAAAACATAACAAGAGAGAGCATATACATATACGTACACACACATATCGTGTGTGTATGTAGATACCTAACATGTTTAATTAAGTCGATGTTTGCAGTTTAGTGTTGGGAGTGTAGATATTCAAAATGTTTTGTGTATAACAAAATGTAAAAACTAGTGTTTAAATTAAAATAAATATATTAAGTTAAAGATAGATCTTTCTATGCAAGAAAATGCAAAAGTCAAATAAAATCTAAAAGATATTAAATAGAATATTAACATTAATTATTATGCATATATAATTAAAAACGTATGGGATTATCAAAATACATATTAATCACTTGTTTACACAAACAAAAGTTATTATTTTTTATCGATAAATCAAGGTTAATTTAAATACCTCGTTATGTCTGATAATATATCGTGTGCGTTTCAATATTTAAATATATCAAAACTTGTAAACTTACACTCAAATTTTTTATTAATTCTCATCCATGTTACCTATATAGTATGTAATTTTTCATTTATAATGTATTTATTTTCATTTCTTAATTTCTTTATCAATATGCTTGTATGTTACCTTAATCTTTTTTCCTAACAACACCTCATTCTTATTCTAAGAATATATAAATATTATTGTCTTGGGATTCTGGGGTCACTAAGTAATTCACGTTCTTATACTTCATCGTGTGTATTACTTTAAACATATAATATTATTAAAAATATTTTATAATAATTACTATTTTAATAACTTTTAAATCTAAATAACATCTATATATTTTGAAGATTAAAATTATTTAAATATATTTTAAAACTAAATAACATCAATGATACTTCATCCTCAATATTCAAATCCTTAATCATCAATTAAAAAAAGAAGTATATCTATATATATATAAAAAATAATATTATTTATTTATAATTGAATTTTATGTTGATATTTAAGAATATAAAGATTTTATAAAAATATGCGACTTTTAGATTTAATTTTTACGAAAACATTAACATATATCCATCGGGGAGCAAGGTCATATGCAATTTGGGTGCCGTGTTTGAAACACTTGTACATGGTTGACATTTTCTTATATTATATTTGATTGTGATTTTAACAATGTTTACATGGCTGACATTTTCTCATAAATTATATTTTATTGTGATTTTAACAATGTTTAACATTTATTATTATATAATAAGATGTATTTATTTAATTTTTTTCTACATAGAAACAAAACTTAATAGAGATGTTTTATCAAAACACTAGCCATTGATAATGTATCTTATCAACACACACGCACGCACGCACGCACTTCCTATGTATATTATATATTGATGATAGTCAAATCATTTACAACACCAAATGGCATTGTTCATTGTTGCTTTATTATATCTTACTTGTGGAGTTTACTCAGATCCCAGAATGAGTATTCTTGTTCATTCTTTTACCTGGGCAACCTCCTGTCAATTTTAAGCAATATGCAGGTTATACACACACACAATCATAATATACATAATATACCATAATATACATACATATATACATACATGTGTGTGTGTGTGATATAATTATAAACGTATTAATTACCTCCGTTTAAAAGGGTAATGAAGAGGAATTATTGATGATCAGCCTCGTAAAACCAGTAGAAAAGACCCGACCATGTTAAACAATTGCCCTGTTTAATGGAGTATTAGTATATGTGTGTGTGTGTGTGTGTGTCTGTGTATAACCTGCATATTGCTTAAATTGACAGGAGGTTGTGGTAAAGAATGAACAGATACTCATTCTGGGGATCTGAGTAGACTCCACAAGTAAGATATAATAAAGCAACAATGAACAATGCCATTTGGTGTGTAAATGATTTGACTATCATCAATATATTTTGTTTCTATGCGGAAATTACGCTTGTCTATGTAGAAAATTAAATCTCATTATGATAATAAATGTTAAACATTGTTACCGCAATAAATATAATTTATGAGAAAATGTCAAACCATGTATACGTGTCAATACACACAGAAGGTGCTCCGGATGGATATATGTTAATGTTTTAATAAAATTTAAAAATAAAAAGTCGCTTATTCTTATAAAATCTTTATACTCTTAAAGTATCATTAACAATATATATATATATATATATGGAACAAACAAATAAACAAGGAAAAATTAAGGGACTGACTTTTGCCGCTGGACACATGGTTCTCAAAACAAAACAAGAGAGAGCATATACATATATGTACACACACAAACACATATATATCCGTGTGTGTGTATTTAGATACCTAACATGTTTTGTTTACTGTCAATACGAAGTGCTTGTATAGATACATACACATTCTTATACACATGTACAATTTATAATTTTTAGTGTTGGGAGTGTAGATATTCAAAATGTTTTGTGTATACAAATGTAAAAAACTAGTGTTTAAATTAAAATAAATATATTAAGTTATAGATAGTTTATGTAGAAATCATATATAAACTTATTTCTAATTTCAAAATTAAAACGAAAAATTTCTAGCTGGATTCGACCCAACTATATAGTTTAAGAAAACATAGATTTTAAATAAATAGGCTAACGGTAAATAATAAAAAGCATTTAAAATTGTTTAATGACGCTTGATGCACATCAATTACTAATGCACTTAACGCTTATTATTTTTAGCATACTGCATAGTTCCCTCCCCCGTCTATTTGATTTACAGTAAATCATTTCAAATCATCTAATAAAGACATATATTCATTAATTTTCTCAAGTTTTTAATTATTTTAAATAAAATGATAACATATCAAGGTATATCTTTAACATATATTTACAAACCTCTTATATTAAACATGATATATTTTAAATAATTACTATTAAAACTTTATAAAAAAAAATTAAAAAATGAAATACAATTTAAACTATTTAAATAAATATATTCTTTTGAGCTCTTTTACATTTTAGTAAGATATTATTAGAATATCTTAATTTCTTTTTATATTTGAAGCATAAAATAATACAGCGCATCATCGAATTTAAACCCATCAATAAATGATTTGTGTGAAACCATTAAGTTAATAAATTATTAATTTAATAATTACGCATGAACTTTATATTTGTAAGTACATAAACCGCTACAAAATGTTAAATCAATATTCTATACAGTACTTTAAATCTAACTTAAATGTTACAGAATGTATTCCCATGTTAAAGTAATAAAAGTACTAGTATCTCGAGGTTTCATTATTTTGTAAATGCAAACAGTTCTGCATAGCTGGTGTTTTAGAAATACTTTAATTGTTTAGAATTAATATATATTTAAAAAATTATTTTGAAATTAAAAATTATAAATTTAATAATAGTTTTAATCTTAATTAAAAGATGGTAATGGTTCTCCAGCTAGAAAACATTTGAAAAGCTGCAATGCTCTTTCCGGCTTTGTTTTGGGCACCATGTGTCCAGCTCCTCGCACAGTAGCAAAAGTCAGTCCCTTATATTGCTCTATCCAGCCTCCCACCTGTTTTAAATATTATTAATAAATTATTTATACATATATATATAATTATATATTTTAAATGTATATATGATGAACATATATAAAATCTTATATATATATATACATATAACTGAGTTCTTACAAACCATGCGAATTCCAAGGTCGCCATGGAGTCTGAACAGGCAACTTCAGTTTTTTCAGCCATGTTCTACTCCCAAGGGTTGGACATACAGCATCCATATCTCCACTACATAAATATAATAATTTATAGAATTAATAATCATTAAAATAATAAATATTAATTTTAGTAAAAATATATATATGATTTCATAAACTAATAAAATTTACCTAAATATCCAGATTTTAAGACCACTCTTTAGCAGTTCCTTGTACAAAGGTAGCATGGACTTAGTACATCACTTGGAGAATACTTCGTGACATCTCACTGTCATTAACCTTAATTAATTATGCTTAAACTTACTCAGGTTTAGGGTTTGAGGTTTAAGGTTTAAACTTACCTATTACAACTAGACCAATACACTGGATGATTTACATGTAGTGCATGTTGGACTGTCTTCCTGTTAAGGTAAACTTCTATATGATCTCTGCATGTATTATATGCACCTGCTAAGTTGAAGTGCACCTTCTGAAAAATAAAATTATTAATAAAATAAATATTATATATATATATAAAACTATACCTGTGTGACATTTGCTAGTGGTACACACTCGTTCACATCATCTTGCAGAATATCATATGGATTAATATTTCTCATTTCCTTATTGAGATTATTATCTGCTAATGTGCAAGTATCTGCTGTTTTGTTTTGTTGAAGTCCACACCGGATTGCTATATCGTGTGTTTCTTGTGTTATGATTGAGACTGTGTATAAGAAATCGAATCGTGCTGTTATCTCATATTTGGAATCTGTCCATGCATTTCCAATCTACATAATGATATTTAAATTAAATTATTTTTAATTATATAAATATTTTTATGGTTTGTGTATTAGTATATACCTCTTTATATATTCATATAGAATAACTATACTCACTGCAAATCCTTTGAAGTTGATATATTTACGGTGTGAATGTCCCGTTTGTTTATTATGAGATAAGATCTCCTTCGCTAGTGTTGGTATATAATGACCTGCAGAAAACCATGCATTAATTAAAAGATTTTGAAATATAATATTTTGATATAATTAAAAAATTATTTACCTGCATAGCTTTCGCCTGCAATATAGAAATCATTTTGCCTGTATTTTGAGAACTTGTCAAACCCACTTCTGAAAAATAAATTATTAATAAAATAAATACTAATATAATATATATATATATATATATATAACACTATACCTGTGTGACATTTGCTAGTGGTACACACTCGTTCACATCATCTTGCAGAATATCATATGGATTAATATTTCTCATTTCCTTACTGAGATTATTATCTGCTAATGTGCAGTTATCTTCTGTTTTGTTTTGTTGAAGTCCACACCGGATTTGTATATCGTGTGTTTCTTGTGTTATGATTGAGACTGTGTATAAGAAATCGAACCGTGCTGTTTCATCGTATTTGGAATCTGTCCATGCATTTCCAATCTACCATAATGATATTTAAATTAAATTATTTTTAATTATATAAATATTTTTATAATTTATGTATTAATATATATTCATAACAAGTTTATATATATATATGTATATAAACTATACTCACTGCAAATCCTTTGAAGTTGATATATTTACGGTGTGAATATCCGGTTCGTTTATTATTATGAGATAAGATCTCCTTTGCTAGTGTTGGTATATAATGACCTGCAGAAAACCATGCATTAATTAAAAAATTATAATATTTTATACAATTAAAAAATTATTTACCTGCATAGCTTTCGCCTGCAATATAGAATCATTTTGCCTGTACATTGGGAACTTGTCAAACCACATGATTAAGAACTCCAGGTTGTCCTTCGCTGTAATTATAAATTTTAAGATATTTTAAATATACTTGAATTAATAATTTAAATTAAAAAACTTTAATACATATAACAATGATAAGAGTTCAATTACCTGTTTATACTGTCATTTAAAGATAAGTTGTATTCGAATATCCGTATCCAACCCCAGCAGGAGATTCCAAGAAAATAATGTTGGACACTACAATTTAAAATCAATCATTAAACTCTAAACAATATAAATCAATAAAAAATAAATAAAATTATTAATCTTTTTTACAATATTAAATTACCTTTTGTCCCAGGCATACTTGTTCATAATAAGACCCGTGCCATTCTTTGTTTACTCGAAATGGGCCAAGTTCATCAAGAGCTCCATTTCCGATGAACATCCAGGTCCTACCATAATACATACATACATACATACATGTGTGTGTGTGATATAAATTATAAACGTATTAATTACCTCCGTTTAACCAGAGAGTTAAGGGTAATGAAGAGGATTATGATGATCAGCCTCGTAAAACCAGTAGAAAAGAGCCCGACCATGTTGTTTATTAACAACAAATTGCCCTGTTTAATGGAGTATTAGTATATATGTGTGTATGTGTGTTGTGTGTGTGTATAACCTGCATATTGCTTAAAATTGACAGGAGGTTGCCCAGGTAAAGACTGAACAAGATACTCATTCTGGGGTCTGAGTAGACTCCACAAGCAAGATATATAAAGCAACAATGAACAATGCCATTTGGTGTGTAAATGATTTGACAATCATCAATATATAATACACATAGTAACTGCTGTGTGTGTGTGTTGATAAGATACATTATCAATGGTTAGTGTTTGATAAAACATCTTTATCAAGTTTGTTTCTACGCGGAAATTACGCTTGTCTATGTAGAAAAACATTAAATCTCATCATGATAATAAATGTTAAACATTGTTATCACAATAAAATATAATTTATGAGAAAATGTCAAACATGTAAACATTGTTAAAATCACAATAAAATATAATCTATAAGAAAATGTCAAATCATGTATACGTGTCAATACACACAGAAGGCACCGAAATTGCTTGCTCTGATGGATATATGTTAATGTTTTAATAAAATTTAAAAATAAAAAGTCGCATATTCTTATAAAATCTTTATACTCTTAAACGTATCATTAACGTAATATATATATATATATATATATATATATATATATATATATATATATGGAACAAACAATAAACAAGGAATAAATTAAGGGACTGACTTTTGCCGCTGGACACATGGTCTCAAAACAAAACAAGAGAGAGCATTTACATATATGTACACACACACACATATATCCGTGTGTGTGTGTATTTAGATACCTAACATGTTTTATTTACTGTCAATACGAAGTGCTTGTATATATACATACACATTCTTATACACATGTACAATTTATAATTTTTAGTGTTGGACTGTTTGCAGTTTAATGTTGGAGTGTAGATATTCAAAATGTTTTGTGTATATAAATGTAAAAAGCTAGTGTTTAAATTAAAATAAATATATTAAGTTAAGGATAGTTTATGTAGAATCATATATAAACTTATTTCTAATTTCAAAATTAAAACGAATCTCTACCTGCATTCGACCGAACTATATTCTAGGAAAAAATAAATTTTAAATAAATAGGCTAACGGTAAATGATAAAAGCATTTAAAATTGTCTAACGACGCTTGATGCACATCAGTTACTAATGCACTTACACACTTATTATGTTTATTAGCATACTGCATAGTTCCCTCCACCTCTATTTGTAAAATCCATGTGTACAGCTGCATATGCACATATTATTATTATTATTATTAACCTATTGATCTCAATTTGGACCACTTGCTATTGTATATAATTTAAGGTTCTTAATTAACTGATATATACACATTTTTATATTTTGAGCTCTCACATTGGTGGAAGGTGAGGGACACCTTTAATTGTTCCTAAGGAGCGCTTGGATTTGTGTCTTTTCTATAATCTTTTTTTCTTTTTAAGATATAATTTCTCAATTGTATAAATCTATTCTTTCCATGTAAATTTTGTTTTTTTCTTTTCTTTTCATTCATGAATGCATAACAGACAAATCCTTAGTTTGTGGAGCAATTACTTATGCAGTTGTTACATGTCATGCAAATGCAATTGAATAATCACTCTTAATTAATGGTGGCATTCACAATCCATGGCACTCCCTTCTGTTCTTGCTGCAAATCCTCGCGTCCAATTGAATTTCTTTTGCGGCAATCCTAGAGATGATGTATATTATTGGTTTGACCACTTTACCATGGTCATCACATATCATTCATGAGATGGTGTTTAGTGTTTGCGTGGGTTTCCTACTTGTTTATAGGGGACGACATTGCAAATAATACAATGGTTTAGATGTTGCAACTCGAGAGGATTAGAGTATTCTTCTAAAGATTTTGAAACGTCCATTTGGACATGCGAATGACTGTGACAATGCTTTTAATAATTGCATCATATTTATCAGGAGCATTTGAGTCGGTGATGTAGTTTAGTGTTCGCTTTCAAAGTCTTTTGCTACGTGTAAAGCCTAACATGTCAGAATGCATCAAGTTAGGTATGTTATAGCCGACACTTCGTCAAGACCTTGTGGGGCTTGTGCATGCACTAGCTCCAGTGACTCTTGACAATGCTTTAAGACTAGCACAACGATATGAGTCATCACCTCTCCCACTTGCAACTTCGCGTTCTCTTGTTATATTTCATGTGAGGGATGATCCTACTCCGATGGAGGTTGATGCTGTTGTTGCTCGTGTACTAGCACAAGGTTGGGCCTGTGAACGTGCAATTCATTGTTGGGTGTGTGATGAGGTTGAATACACGTATTGGACTGTCAACGAGTTCCCGATTGGCATCTCCATTTCTGGGGTGGAGGTCTTGGCGTCAACAACGTCCGATTGACACTATTGTAGTAGGTCTTGATGCGGTGGATTTACTAGAAAATGACGAATCGCACGAGTAAAGGGGGGTCCTCGTGCAAATAAATTAGTGATCCTTCGTCTTTCTTTCGGGAGTATCATCAAAGGGTTCACGCAACAAAGTTCATCCGGTCTTCACTTTTCAAGCTCGATTTAATCACACGCTATGTCTTGTTTTCCTTTCAGTGTTGGTGGATATAGGTTTGAGTTTGTCCTTTATTTCTCAGTCTGTTGCTACACATTGCAGCCTTCATTTGCGTTGTGCGGTAGAACCAGTCTTCATTATGTATGGCAACGGACATACTCATGCTTGTTCGCGGGATGAAATTAACATTATTGTTCGTGTAGACGATCGTGAGCTTGAGCTTCAATCTCTGTGGGTGGTGCCGAGTCAAGCTTTTCATATGGATTGGTTGATTGCAATCATGCCAAGTGTGACTTTAAAAAGTCTCCCCTGTTTGACTCTCCCTCATCTTTTTTTTCCTTTTACTTCTATTCCATTTCGTTCATTTGCTTCCACTCTGCTTTCATCATTTTGTTTTACCCTTACTTCTAACCATTCTTCCATTATGTTCCTATTTTTCTCTCTGAATCCATCAGATGATCGTCGTGCTGGCAATCGTTGATTAACTCAAGAAGGAGTATGCTGATCTTTTCAACTTCGACTTGTCATTTAGGGCTAAGATTGCGACATGCCACCCTATTCCAACTGGGAATGCTAGGCCGATCAAGGTACTTGTTCAGTGTCAGTCACCAAAGAAGCTTAAGATTTCACAAGCGAATGTTAAGGAGATGTTGAAGAAATGTGTTATCCGAAAATTTCAAAGTCGTTGGGCGTGCGAACGTCATTTTGTGACGAAGCTAGATGGGAGCATTCGATTTGCATCAACTATCGCCCATTAAATGATGTAACTATTTCAAATGTGTACCCACTTCCTCATACTGCAGATCTTTTGGATCGACTGGGGTGGAGCCATTGGTTCACTAAGTTAAATCTTGCCTTTGGATATTGGCAAGTTCCAATGGCTGATATGGACATTCCCAAGGCTGCTTTTCGAACACCATTTGATATGCACGAATTCTTGGTGATGCCTTTCGGTTTGAGCAATGCTCCAACGACTTTCCAATGTATGATGGACGAGGTTTTTTGCGATATGCCGGAGGATGTTTTAATCCACTCGGATGGAAGTGGGAAGAGCATATCGATAATGTACGCAAGGTTTTGGATCGGCTTGCGGGAAGTTGGTTTGAAGTTAAAGCCATCTAAGTTTGGATCCAAAAACACCACTTAAAGGGTTATCGCATTTCACGTGAAGATTTGCAAGTCGATCCTAACAAACTAGTTGCAGTTTTGAAGTTCCCTATGCCGAAATGTGTGAATGATGTGCAACGCTTTCTTGGCAACGTACAATATCTAAGTCGTTTTATGGATCATCTTTCAGATTGTACTGCACTGTTACAGGTGTTACTGAAGTCGTCAATGACTTCTTTTGTTTAGTCTAAGGATTGCAAGGAGGCATTTGTAAATCTCAAAGAGATGTTGATGACTCCTCCAGTTTTGGCGTACCCGTATTACACTGTCTTTTTATTTTGCACATAGATGCTTTTGACATCGGTCTCGGGGGTGTATTGCTGCAGGAGAGTACGAGGGTCCCTAGTCAACGACATCCCATTGCGTACATCAGCCGTATGTTGCAACCAATAGAGGTGAACTACTCCATGATAAAAAAGAAGTGTCTAATAGTAGTTTGGGGTTTTGAGAAGCTCCATGCCTACTTGTATGGTTCTCGGACGTTGTTGGAAGGTGACCATGCAACAATCACATCGTTGTTAAAGCGGAAGAATTTGATTGGTCGTATTGCTCAGTGGGCCTTGAAGCTTTAAATTTACGACTTCGAGGTTGTTCATCGCCCAGGGAGTTCCATGGCTGATGCTAATGCTCTTTCTCGAGCTCCTCTTTCACCTTCTCTCTTTCTTCTACCCCTGAGGAGCCAGTTGTTCTAGCATCATTGGACTTTTTAAACGAAGATTTTGTATCATTAGCAGTTACTGTGCTTGACGTTTAATGTTCGCAGAATGTAAAGTTAGATTTACCATCTTTGGATGAGGTTCGAAAAGTTCAAAAGGTTAAGCCGTGGATTCGAAGGCTTCGTGATGGGTTTGAGAATCCTGCATCACTTGCTAATGACTTACCTTTCAGGCATGTACATTCGCAATATCGCATTCAGGATGACCTTCTTTATTTTGTGGGGACTAATCTAAATGATCATTTGCGGTTAGTAGTGCCTTCGGTCTTCATTCACACTTCCTCCACGCTTACCATGACTCTCCTATTTTGGCGGGCACATGGGACATCGTCATGTAATGGAGAAGCTGCACAGATCTTTCTATTGACAGAGTTGCAAGGAGATGTGATTCGGTATGCGTGTAGTTGTGTGTGGTGCCAAGCTTGCAATACTCTTCCGTGTGCTTCGAAAGACGGTTGAAGTTAATTGTAAGTTTCTCGTCCGTTTGAGTTGGTAGCATTTGATTTGATGGGACGTTTCCATGGTCGATTACTGACAACGAGTACTTTATTACTTCTGATACTTAGGTCGTTGGGTAGAAGTTGGTGCTTTTGCTAGTGCCACTGCTTCTACTGTTGGTCAGTTTCTCCTTAATGGGTCGTGTTTTAACATTCTTGTCCAAAGCGAATTCTCTCGAACAATGGTCCTGCATTTATGGCTGAGGCATTTCATGTTTTAACGTCTCGACTTGGAATATGCCACACTTTCACAAATGCTTATCATCCTCAGACAAATGGTTTGGTGGAACAACTTGTCAAACCTTTAAAGGATGATCGCAAAGTATGTGAACTTTCAACATTCGATTGGGATGGTTATTTGCCGTCTCTCCGATATGCTTATGTCACTGGAGTACAAAGTTTCATTGGTACTTCCCCATATAAGCTTTTGTATGGTCATGACCCGGTGTTGCCATAGAGTTGGGTTTGCCTTTTCAATTACCGCGAGCTGCTAATGCTAGGTCATGGGATCGGTATCTAATGAGCATTCTTCCATTGGTTTGTGCGAGTCAGCAGAATACTTAGGCCATGTACAAGTATGACAAACAATGGTACAACTCGCACCATTGTCCTCCTGCAGAATACAAGGTTGATGAATTGGTGTTGGTTCGTTTTCCTAAGCTTACGGTACATGGTTTAGATAAGAATCTCCTTCCTCAGTGGAAAGGACTGTATCGAGTGCTATGGCAAGTAGGGCCGCAAGTTTATGAGGTTCGACATGACATTCAACTCGATCCTTCAGATATTGCACACGTGCAACGGTTGAAACATTTTGTGCAATGAGAACAAATTGTGCCACGTACAAATCCACCAATGCCTCCTTCTGATGTTCTCCAAATTTAAGCCCATTTACCAAAGAACCCTAACCAACTTACATCCTTCCAAAAGGAAGGGATGATGTAAGATCCATGTGTACGGCTCCATGTGCACATACTATTATTAGCGTACTATTATTTCAATATGAATCGCTCGCTCTTTTATATAAGTTAGGTTCTTGAACTAATGGATATACACATTTATATATTCTAAACTCTCACATATTTAATTTTATAGTCGAATCTCAATAACATCTAATAAAGACATATATTCATTAATTTTCTCAAGTTTTTAATTATTTTAAATAAAATGATAACATATCAAGGTATATCTTTATACAAACCTCTTATATTAAACATGGTATATTTTAAATAATTACTATTAAAACTTTATAAATAAAATTAAAAAATGAAATACAATTTAAACTATTTAAATCAAATATATTCTTTTGAGCTCTTTTACATTTTAGTAAGATATTATTAAAATATCTTAATTTCTTTTTGTATATGAAGCATAAAATAATTGTTTTATAATACAGCGCATCATCGAATTCTAAACCCTCAAGAAATGATTTGTGTGAAACCATTAAGTTAATAAATTATTAATTTAATAATTACGCATGAACTTTATATTTGTAAGTACATAAACCGCTACAAAATATTAACTAAACCAAGCTCAATATTTCTATACAGTACTTCTAAATCTAACTTAAATGTTACAGAATGTATCCCATATTATACTTTAATTGTTTAGAATTAATATTATTTAAAAAATTATTTTGAAATTAAAATTATTGAAATTTAATAATAGTTTCAATCCTAATTAAAAGATGGCAGTGGTTGTCCAGCTAGAAAACATTTGAAAAGCTGCAATGCTCTCTCCGGCTTTGTTTTGGGCACCATGTGTCCAGCTCCTCGCACAGTAGCAAAAGTCAGTCCCTTATATTGCTCTATCCAGCCTCCCACCTGTTTTAAATATTATTAATAAATTATTTATAATTCTCTATACATACTTATATAGAATTATATGTTTTAAATGTATATATGATGAACATATATAAAATCTTATATATGTATATACATATAACTGAGTTCTTACAGAACCATGCGAATTCCAAGGTCGCCATGGAGTCTCAACAGGCAACTTCAGTTTTTTCAGCCATGTTCTACTCCAAGGGTTGGACATACGGCATCCATATCTCCACTACATAAATATAATAATTTATAATAATCATTAAATAATGAAAAATAAATATTAATTTTAGTAAAATATACTATATGATTTGATAAACTAATAAAATTTACCTAAATATCCAGATTTTAAGACCACTCTTTAGCAGTTCCTTGTACAAAGGTAGCATGGACTCTAGTACATCACTTGGAGAATACTTCGTGACGATCTCACTGTCATTACCCTTAATTAATTATGTTTAAACTTACTCAGGGTTTAGGGTTTGAGGTTTAAGGTTTAAACTTACCTATTACAACTAGACCAATACACTGGATGATTTACATGTAGTGCATGTTGGACTGTCTTCCTGTTAAGGTAAACTTCTATATGATCTCTGCATGTATTATATGCACCTGCTAAGTTGAAGTGTACCTTCTGAAAAATAAATTATTATAATAAATAATATATATATATATATATAAAACTATACCTGTGTGACATTTGATAGTGGTACACACTCGTTCACATCATCTTGCAGAATATCATATGGATTAATATTTCTATTTCCTTATTGAGATTATTATCTGCTAATGTGCAAGTATCTCTGTTTTGTTTTGTTGAAGTCCACACGGATTGCTATATCGTGTGTTTATTGTGTTATGATTGAGACTGTGTATAAGAAATCGAATCGTGCTGTTATCTCATATTTGGAATCTGTCCATGCATTTCCAATCTACATAATGATATTTAAATTAAATTATTTTTATTATATAAATATTTTTTATGGTTTGTGTATTAGTATATACCTCTTTATATATATTCATAACAAGTTTTCTACATATATATGTATGTATAACTATACTCACTGCAAATCCTTTGAAGTTGATATATTTACGGTGTGAATGTCCCGTTTGTTTATTATGAGATAATATCTCCTTCGCTAGTGTTGGTATATAATGACCTGCAGAAAACCATGCATTAATTAAAAGATTTTGAAATATAATATTTGATATAATTCAAAACTAATTTACCTGCATAGCTTTCGCCTGCAATATAGAAATCATTTTGCCTGTATTTTGGGAACTTGTCAAACCACATGATTAAGAACTCAAGGTTGTCCTTTGCTGTAATTTATAAAATATTTTAATATACTTGTAAATATTCTACTAATCTAAATTAATAATTTAAATTAAAAAACTTTAATACATATAATAATGATAAGAGTTCAATTACCTGTTATACTGTCATTGAAAGGTAAGGTTGTATTCGAATATCCATATCCAACCCCAGCAGGAGATTCCAAAAAAATAATGTTGGATACTACTCAAAATCAATCATTAAACTCTTAAACAAATATAAATTATTAATCTTAGTTTTACAATATGAAATTTATTATTAATTAATTAACCTTTTGTCCAGGCATACTTGTTCATAATAAGACCCGTGCCATTCTTGTTTACTCGAAATGGGCCAAGTTCATCAAGAGCTCCATTTCCAACCGATGAACATCCAGGTCCTACCATAATACACATACATACACTACATACATACATGTGTGTGTGATATAAATTATAAATATATTAATTACCTCCGTTTAACCAGAGAGTTAAGGGTAATGAAGAGGAGCTAGGATGATCAGCCTCGTAAAACCAATAGAAAAGAGCCCGACCATGTTGTTTATTAACAACAAATTGCCCTGTTTAATGGAGTATTATATATGTGTGTATGTGTGTGTGTGTGCGTGTGTGTATAACCTGCATATTGCTTAAAATTGACAGGAGGTTGTCCAGGTAAAGAATGAACAAGATACTCATTCTGAGGATCTGAATAGACTCCACAAGCAAGATATATAAAGCAACAATGAACAATGCCATTTGGTGTGTAAATGATTTGACAATCATCAATCTATAATAGTAAGTGCGTGTGTGTGTGTGTGTGTGTGTGTTGATAAGATACATTATCAGTGGCTAGTGTTTGATAAAACATCTTTATCAAGTTTTGTTTCTATGCGGAAATTTCTCTATGTAGAAAAAGGTAAATAAATACCATTCTTATTATAATAATAAATGTTAAGCATATTGTTAAAATCACAATACAAGATAATTATAAGAAAATATCAAACCATGTAAACATTATACGTGCGTCAAATACACACACACAGCCTTTGCGTTACCAGAGAATGCGTTTGCACGTTTTGTGGGCGTTGGCTAACGCGTTTGCAAAACGCATTCGCAAACGGGTTCGCCCAATTTTTCAATTTGTTTTCCTCACCATTTTTTTTTTTTTTATTTTGTTTTATTTGGTTTAATTTTAAATATGTAATTTAAATATTTTAAAATATCTGTATTTTAATATTTAAATATGCTAAAATATTTTAAATATTAATTATTATTTTTTTTATTACCATTCACAAGATTTTAACAACGTTTGAGAACGCGTTCGTAAATCCAGAACACGTTTGTGAAGATCCGTTTGCGTCAAGGCACCCAATTGCTTCTGACCCTGCTCCTCATGAATAGATGAAAATTTGAAAATAAAAAGTTGCATATTCTTATAAACTTTTTATATTCTTAAAATATCATTAACGTAATATATATATATATATGGAACAAACAAATAAACAAGGAATAAAATAAGGCAACGCATTAACGATTGAATCGAATTACTAATAACAAGTTTATCATGACATTAATGATAATTTCAAATTTAAAATGTAAGTTTATAAATTTTAATAGTGAAATTTATATTTAAATTTGGAAAATGTCATTAAAAAATTTTAGATTTTGGCGGCTGGTTAGGAGGGAAGCACCTTCCCATTTTAAAGTCAATAATTTATAATACAATAATATATAATATATTTTAGAAGTGTACACAATGTGTGATGTATTAATGAATACAATATAGAATTTAAAATATAATATATTATTTATAAATAGAAATATACAATCTCTGTTTAAATTTAATATTGGCAGGTACACATAATTGAAATTATACTAATTATGCGTGTATAACAATTGGCAGGTACACATAATGAAATATATTAATATATGCGTGTATAACAAACATTGAAAGGATCTGGATAATAATAGACCGTATTTGTGTGTGTTTTATATATATATATATATACAGTTATTAATAAATAAATAAAAGAAGAATAAGAAAAGATCATCAAAAAACTTCTTTAAATTGTTTATGTAAAAATCATATATAAACTTATTTCTAATTTCAAATTTAAAACAAATTTCTACCTACATTCCATCAAACTATATATGGCTTAAGAAAAATTTAATTTAAAAAATAGGCTAACTGTAAATGATAAAAAAGCATTTAAAATTGTTTAAATTTTGACGCTTGATACACATCAATTACTCCCCCTCTACTCGGTTCAAATCTTGTTATTTAATTTTATAGTAAATCATTTCAAATAAAATTTAAGGCGGAATAACAACGTATATTCATTAATTTTCTCAAGTTTTTAATTGTTTTAAATAAAATTTAAGGGTAATAACATCCAATGATAACATATCAAGGTATATCTTTAAAATATATTTATACAAACCTCTTATCTTAAACATGGTATATTTTAAATAATTACTATTAAAACTTTATAAATAATTAAAAAATGAAATAAATTTAAACTTTTTAATTAAAATATATTCTTTTAAGCTTTTTACATTTTAGTAAGATATTATTAGAATATCTTAATTTCTTTTGTATTTGAAGCATAAAATATTTTCTTATACTACAGCCCATCATCGAATTCTAAACCCTCCAGAAATTATCTGTGTGAAACCATTAAGTTAATAAATTATTAGTTTAATAATTAAGCATTTGTAAGTACATAACCCGCTACAAAATATTAACTAAACCAAGCTCAATATTTCTATACAGTACTTCTAAATCTAACTTAAATGTTACAGAATGTATCCCCATATTATACTTTAATTGTTTAGAATTAATATATATTTAAAAAATTATTGAAATTTAATAATAGTTTCAATCTTAATTAAAAGATGGCAGTGGTTCTCCAGCTAGAAAACATTTGAAAAGCTGCAATGCTCTCTCCGGCTTTGTTTTGGGCACCATGTGTCCAGCTCCTCGCACAGTAGCAAAAGTCAGTCCCTTATATTGCTCTATCCAGCCTCCCACCTGTTTTAAATATTATTAATAATTATTTATAATTCTCTATACATACTATATATATAATTATATGTTTTAAATGTATATATGATGAACATATATAAAATCTTATATTCTTACAAAACCATTTGAATTCCAAGGTCGCCATGGAGTCTGAACAGGCAAATTCAGTTTTTTCAGCCATGTTCTACTCCCAAGGGTTGGACATACAGCATCCATATCTCCACTACATTATTATAAAATTAATAATCATTAAATAATAAAAAAATAAATATTAATTTTAGTAAAAATATACTATATGATTTCATAAACTAATAAAATTTACCTAAATATCCAGATTTTAAGACCACTCTTTAGCAGTTCCTTGTACAAAGGTAGCATGGACTTTAGTACATCACTTGGAGAATACTTCGTGACGATCTCACTGTCATTAACCTTAATTAATTATGCTTAAACTTACTCAGGGTTTAGGGTTTGAGGTTTAAGGTTTAAACTTACCTATTACAACTAGACCAATACACTGGATGGTTTACATGTAGTGCATGTTGGACTGTCTTCCTGTTAAGGTAAACTTCTATATGATCTCTGCATGTATTATATGCACCTGCTAAGTTGAAGTGCACCTTCTGAAAAATAAAATTATCAATAAAATAAATACTAATATATATATAATATATATATAAACTATACCTGTGTGACATTTGATAGTGGTACACACTCGTTCACATCATCTTGCAGAATATCATATGGATTAATATTTCTCATTTCCTTATTGAGATTATTATCTGCTAATGTGCAAGTATCTGCTGTTTTGTTTTGTTGAAGTCCACACCGGATTGCTATATCGTGCGTTTCTTGTGTTATGATTGAGACTGTGTATAAGAAATCGAATCGTGCTGTTATCTCATATTTGGAATCTGTCCATGCATTTCCAATCTACATAATGTATTTAAATTAAATACTTTTATTTATATAAATATTTTTATGGTTTGTGTATTAATATATACCTCTTATATATATTCATAACAAGTTTTCTACATATATATATGTATGTAATAAACTATACTCACTGCAAATCCTTTGAAGTTGATATATTTACGGTGTGAATGTCCAGTTTGTTTATTATGAGACAAGATCTTCTTCGCTAGTGTTGGTATATAATGACCTGCAGAAAACCATGCATTAATTAAAGATTTTGAAATATAATATTTTGATATAATTAAAAAATTATTTACCTGCATAGCTTTCACCTGCAATATAGAAATCATTTTGCCTGTATTTTGAGAAGTTGTCAAACCACATGATTAAGAACTCAAGGTTGTCCTTTGCTGTAATTTATAAATTTTAAGATATTTTAATATACTTGTACCAATCCAAAATAAATTTTAAATTAAAAAGATAAGAGTTCAATTACCTGTTATACTGTCATTGAAAGATAAGGTTGTATTCGAATATCCGTATCCAACCCCAGCAGGAGATTCCAAGAAAATAATGTTGGACACTACAATTTAAAATCAATCATTAAACTCTTAAACAAATATAAATTAATAAATAAATAAATAAAATTATTAATCTTAGTTTTACAATATTAATTAACCTTTTGTCCAGGCATACTTGTTCATAATAAGACCCGTGCCATTTTGTTTACTCGAAATGGGCCAAGTTCGTCAAGAGCTCCATTTCCAACCGATGAACATCCAGGTCCTACCATAATACACATACATACATACATACATGTGGTGTGTGATATAAATTATAAACGTATTAATTACCTCCGTTTAACCAGAGAGTTAAGGGTAATGAAGAGGAGCTAGGATGATCAGCCTCGTAAAACCAGTAGAAAAGAGCCCGACCATTGTTTATTAACAACAAATTGCCCTGTTTAATGGAGTATTAGTCTATATGTGTGTATGTGTGTATGTGTGGTGTGTATAACCTGCATATTGCTTAAAATTGACAGGAGGTTGCCCAGGTAAAGACTGAACAAGATACTCATTCTGGGGATCTGAGTAGACTCCACAAGCAAGATATAGTAAAGCAACAATGAACAATGCCATTTGGTGTTAAATGATTTGACTGTCATCAATATATAATGTGCGTGCATGTGTGTGTGTGTGTTTTGATAAGATACATTATCAATGGTTAGTGTTTGATAAAACATCTTTATCAAGTTTTGTTTCTATGCGGAAATTACGCTTGTCTATGTAGAAAAACATTAAATCTCATCATGATAATAAATGTTAAACATTGTTATCACAATAAAATATAATTTATGAGAAAATGTCAAACCATGTAAACATTGTTAAAATCACAATAAAATATAATTATAAGAAAACGTCAAACCATGTATACGTGTCAATAACACAGAAGGCACCGAAATTGGGTCTGAGCTTGCTCCGATGGATATATGTTAATGTTTTAATAAAATTTAAAAATAAAAAGTCGCATATTCTTATAAAATCTTTATACTCTTAAATGTATCATTAACGTAATCTATATATATATATATATATATA
The DNA here is from genome assembly GCA_003024785.1 of Selaginella tamariscina. Classification (NCBI taxonomy): domain Eukaryota; kingdom Viridiplantae; phylum Streptophyta; class Lycopodiopsida; order Selaginellales; family Selaginellaceae; genus Selaginella; species Selaginella tamariscina. Next base: position 759,123 of record PUQB01000034.1, on the reverse strand, counting down.
TATGGAACAAACAAATAAACAAGGAATAAATTAAGGGACTGCTGGACACATGGTTCTCAAAACAAAACAAGAGAGAGCATTTACATATATGTACACACACACATGTGTATTTAGATACCTAACATGTTTTATTTACTGTCAATACGAAGTGCTTGTATATATACATACACATTCTTATACACATGTACAATTTAAATTTTTAGTGTTGGACTGTTTGCAGTTTAATGTTATATTCAAAATGTTTTGTGTATATAAATGTAAAAACTAGTGTTTAAATTAAAATAAATATATTAAGTTAAAGATAGTTTATGTAGAATCATATATAAACTTATTTCTAATTTCAAAATTAAAACGAATTTCTACCTATATAGTCTAAGAAAAAATAAATTTTAAATAAATAGGCTAACGGTAAATGATAAAAAGCATTTAAAATTGTCTAATGGCACTTGATGCACATTAGTTACTAATGCACTTACACACTTATGCACTTACACACTTATTATGTTTATTACAATACTGCATAGTTCCCTCCACCTTTATTTGTAAAATCCATGTGTACAGTTGCATGTGTACATAATAATATTATTATTATTATTATTATTATATTAACCTATTGGTTTCAATATGGACCACTTGCTATTGTATAATTTAAGGTTCTTAATTAACGGATATATACACATTTTTATATTTTGAGCTCTCACATTGGTGGAGGTGAGGGACACCTTTAATTGTTTCTAAGGAGTGTTTGGATTTGTGTCTTTTTTATAAATCTTTTTTATCTTTTTAAGATATAACTTCTCAATTGTATAAATCTATTCTTTTCATGTAAATTTTATTTTCTTTTTGTTTATAGATGTACAACAGACAAATCCTTAGTCTGTGTAGCAATTACTTATGTAATTGTTACATGTCATGCAGATGCAACTGAATAATCACTCTTAATTGATGGCGGCATTCATAATCCATGGCACTCCCCCTCCTATTCTTGCTGCAAATCCTTGCGTCCAATCGAATTTCTTTCGCGGCAATCCTGAAGATGATGTATATCATTAGTTTGACCACTTCACCATGGTCGTCACATATCATTCATAAGATGGTGTTTAGTGTTTGCGCGAGTTTCTTACTTGTATATAGAGGACGACATTGCAATGATACAATGGTCTAGATGTTGTAACTCGAGAGGATTGGAGTATTCTTCCAGAGATCTTCAAACGTCCATTTGGACATGCGAATGACTATGACGATGCTTTTTAGTAGTTACATCATATTTGTTAAGAGCCATTTGAGTTGGTGATGTAGTTTGGTATTCGCTTTCAAAGCCTTTTGCTGCGTGTAAAGCTTAACATGTTAGAATGCATCAAGTTAGGTATGTTATGGCCGACACTTCATCAAGACCTTGTGGAGCTTGTGCATGCACTAGCTCTAGTGACTCTTGACAATGCTTTAAGACTAGCACAACGATATGAGTCATCACCTCTCCCACTTGCAACTTCGCGTCTCTTGTTCTATTTCATGTGAGGGATGGTCCTGCTCCGATGGAGGTTGATGCTGTTGCTGCTTGTGTACTAACTCAAGGTTAGGCCTGTGGACGTGCAATTCGTTGTTGGGCGTGTGATGAGGTTGAACACACGTATCGGCACTGTCAACAAGTTCCCGATTGGCGTCTCCCATTTCTGGGGTGGAGGTCTTAGCGTCAACAACGTCCAATTGGCACCACTGTAGTAGGTTTGATGCGGTGGATTTACTAAGAAATGACAAATCGCACGAGTAGAGGGGGTCCTCGTGCAAATAAATTAGTGATCCTTCGTCTTTTTTTTGGGAGTATCACCAAAGGGTTCACGCAACACAAGTTCATCCGGTCTTCACTTTTCAAGCTCGATTTAATCACATGCCATGTCCTGTTTTCCTTTCAATGTTGGTGAATACAGGGTTTGAGTTTATTCTTTATTTCTCAGTCTGTTGCTACACGTTGCAGCCTTCATTTGCGTCGTGCGGTAGAACCAGTATTTATTATGTATGGCAACGAACATACTCATGCTTGTTCACGAGATGAAATTAACATTGTTGTTCATGTAGACGATCGTGAGCTTAAGCTTCAATCTTTGCGGGTGGTGCCAAGTTAAGCTTTTCATATGGATTGATTGACTCGTAATCATGCCAAGTGTGACTTCGAAAAGTCTCCCCCCTGTTTGACTCTCCCTCATCTTTCTTTCATTCCTTTTACTTCTATTCCACTTTGTCCATCTACTTCCATCTCTACTTCTATCATTTTTATTTCACCCTTACTTCTAACCATCTTCCATTCATGTTTCTCATTTCCCTCTTTGAATCCATCAGATGATCGTTGTGCTGCAATCGTTAATCAACTCAAGAAGGAGTATGCTGATCTTTTTAACTTCGACTTGTCATCTGGGGCTAAGATTGGGACATGCCACCTTATTCCAATTGGGAATGCTAGGCCGATCAAGGTACTTGTTCGGCGTCAGTCACCAAAGAAGCTCAAGATTTTACGAGCGAATGTTAAGAAGATGTTGGAGAAAGGTGTGATCCGAAAATCTCAAAGTCGTTGGGCGTGTGAACATCATCTTGTGACGAAGCTAGATGGGAGCATTCGATTCTGCATCGACTATCGCCCATTAAATGATGTAACTATTTCAGATGTGTACCCACTTCCTCATACTACAACCTTTAGGATCGATTGGGGTGGAGCCGTTGGTTCACCAAGTTAGATCTTGCCTCTGGATATTGGCAAGTTCCAATGGCTGATATGGACATTCCCAAACTGCTTTTCGGACACCATTTGACATGTATGAATTCTTGGTGATGCCTTTCGGTTTGAGCAATGCTCCAGACTTTCCAGCATATGATGGATGAGGTTTTTGCGATATGCCGAGGTGCCTGCTATTTCATTGATAATGTTTTAATCCATTCGGATGGAAGTGGGAAGAGCATGTCGGTGATGTATAAGGTTTTGGATTGGCTGTAGGAAGTTGGTTTGAAGTTGAAGCCATCTAAGTGTGTGTTTGGATCAAGGACACCACTTAAAGGGTTATCGCATTTCACGTGAAGGTTTGCAAGTCGATCCTAACAAACTAGTTGCAGTTTTGAAGTTCCCTATGCCGAAATGTGTGAATGATGTGCAACGCTTTCTTGGCAAGGTACAATGTCTAGTCGTTTTGTGATCATCTTTCAGATTGTACTGCACTGTTACAGGTGTTATTGAAGTCGTCAATACTTCTTTTGTTTGGTCTAAGGATTGCAAGCAAGCATTTGTAAATCTCAAAGAGATATTGATGACTCCTCCAGTTTTGGCGTACCCAAATTACACTCGTCCTTTTATCTTGCACATAGATGCTTCTGACATCGGTCTCGGGGGTGTATTGTTTAGGAGAGTACGAGGGTCCCTAGTCAACAACATACCATTGCGTACACCAGCCATATGTTGCAACCAGCAGAGGTGAACTACTTCACGATAGAAAAGGAGTGTCTAGTAGCAGTTTGGGTTTTGAGAAGCTCCATGCCTACTTGCATGGTTTTCAGACGTTGTTGGAAGGTGACCATGCAACAATCACGTCGTTGTTAAAGCGGAAGAATTTGATTGGTTGTATTGCTCAGTGGGCCTTGAAGCTTTAAATTTACGACTTCGAGGTTATTCATCGCCTAGGGAGTTCCATGGCTGATGCTAATGCTCTTTCTCGAGCTCTTTTCCACCTTCTCTCTTTTCTTTTACCCTTGAGGAGCCAGTTGTTCCAGCATCATTGGACTTTTTGAACAAAGATTTTGTATCATCAACAGTTAATGTGCTTGACATTCAGTGTTTGCAGAATGTAGAGTTAGATTTACCATCTTTAGATGAGGTTCGGAAAGTTCAAAAGGTTGAGCCGTGGATTCGAAGGCTTCGTGATGGGTTTGAGAATTCTGCATCACTTGCAGATGACTTACCTTTCAAGCATGTACATTCGCAATATCGCATTTAGGATTACCTTCTTTATTTTATGGGGACTGATTTAAATGATCATTTGCGGTTGGTAATGCCTTCGGTCTTCATTCCACGCTTCCTCCATGCTTACCATGACTCTCCTATTCTTGGCGGGCACATGGGACATCGTCATGTGATGGAGAAGTTGCATAGATCTTTCTATTGGCCAGAGTTGCAAGGAGATATGATTCGGTATGCGTGTAGTTATGTGGTGCCAAGCTTGCAATACTCCCCCGTGTGCTTCGGAAGGACGGTTGGAGTCAATTGCAGTTTCTCATCCATTTGAGTTGGTAACGTTTGATTTGATGGGACCTTTTCCATGGTCGATTGTTGGCAACGAGTACTTTATTATTACTTTTAACTGGGTAAAAGTTGGTACTCTTGCTAATGCCACTGCTTCTGTTGTTGATCAATTTCTCCTTAATCGGGTCATGTTTTAGCATTCTTATCCGGAGCGAATTCTCTCGGACAATGGTCCTACATTTATGGCTGAGGCATTTCATGTTTTGACGTCTCAACTTGGAATATGCCACACTTTCACAAGTGCTTATCATCCTCAGACAAATGGTTTGGTGGAACAACTTGTCAAAACCTTTAAGGGGATAATCGCAAAGTATGTGAACTTTTAACATTCAGATTGGGATGGTTATTTGCCGTCTCTCCGATATGCTTATGTCATTGGAGTACAAAGTTTCATTGGTTCCCCATATAAGCTTTTGTATGGTCAGACCCGGTGTTGCCAACGGAGTTGGGTTTGCCTTTTCGGTTACCGCGAGCTGCTAATGCTAGGTCTTGGGATCAGTATCTAATGAGCATTCTTCCATTGGTTTGTGCGGAGTCAGCAGAATACTTAGGCCATGTACAAGTAGGATAAAACAACGGTACAACTCGCACCATTGTCCTCCTGCGGAATACAAGGTTGATGAATTGGTGTTGGTTCGTTTTCTTAAGCTTACGATACATGGTTTATATAAGAATCTCCTTCCTCAGTGGAAAGGACTGTATCGAGTGTTATAACAAGTAGGGCCGCAAGTTTATGAGGTTCGGCATGACATTCAACTCGATCCTTCAGAGATTGCACATGTGCAACGGTTGAAGTGTTTTGTGCAATGAGAAAAATTGTGCCACGTACAAATCCACCAATGCCTCCTTTTTATGTTTCTCCATATCTAGGCCCATCTATCAGAGAACCCTAACCAACTTACATCCTTATAAGAGGAGGGGATGATGTAAAATCCATGTGTACGGCTCGATGTGCACATATTATTATTAGCGTACTATTATTTCAATATGAACCACTCGCTCTTTTATATAAGTTAGAGTTCTTGAACTAATGAATATACACATTTCTATATTCTGAACTCTCACATATTTAATTTTATAGTCGAATCTCAATAACATCTAATAAAGACATATATTCATTAATTTTCTCAAGTTTTTATTTATTTTAAATAAAATGATAACATATCAAGGTATATCTTTATACAAACCTCTTATATTAAACATGGTATATTTTAAATAATTACTATTAAAACTTTATAAATAAAATTAAAAAATGAAATACAATTTAAACTATTTAAATCAAATATATTCTTTTGAGCTCTTTTATATTTTAGTAAGATATTATTAAAATATCTTAATTTCTTTTTGTATATGAAGCATAAAATAATTGTTTTATAATACAGCGCATCATCGAATTCTAAACCCTCAAGAAATTATTTGTGTGAAACCATTAAGTTAATAAATTATTAATTTAATAATTACGCATGAACTTTATATTTGTAAGTACATAAACCGCTACAAAATGTTAACTAAACCAAGCTCAATATTTCTATACAGTACTTTTAAATCTGACTTAAATGTTACAGAATGTATCCCCATGTTAAAGTAATGAAAGTAAAAAAATCTAGGTTTCATTATTTTGTAAATGCAAACAGTTCTACATAGCTTGGTGTTTTAGAAATACTTTAATTGTTTAGAATTAATATATATTTAAAAATTATTTTGAAATTAAAAATTACTAAAATTTAATAATAGTTTAATCTTAATTAAAAAGATGGTAACGGTTCTCCAGCTAGAAAACATTTGAAAAGCTGCAATACTCTTTCCGGCTTTGTTTTGGGCACCATGTGTCCAGCTCCTCGCACAGTAGCAAAAGTCAGTCCCTTATATTGCTCTATCCAACCTCCCACCTGTTTTAAATATTATTAATAAATTATTTATAATTCTCTATACATATTATATATATGTTTTAAATGTATATATGAAACATATATAAAATCTTATATTCTTACAAAACCATGCGAATTCCAAGGTCGCCATGGAGTCTGAACAGGCAAATTCAGTTTTTTCAGCCATGTTCTACTCCCAAGGTTGGACATATAGCATCCATATCTCCACTGCATAAATATAATAATTTATTATAGAATTAATAATCATTAAAATAAAAATTAAATATTAATTTTAGTAAAAATATACTATATGATTTGATAAACTAATAAAACTTACCTAAATATCCAGATTTTAAGACCACTCTTTAGCAGTTCCTTGTACAAAGGTAGCATGGACTCACTTCGAGAATACTTCGTGTTAATCTCACTGTCATTAACCTTAATTAATTATGTTTAAACTTACTCAGGGTTTAGGGTTTAAGGTTTAAACTTACTCATTACAACTAGACCAATACACTGGATGATTTACATGTAGTGCATGTTGACTGTCTTCCTGTTAAGGTAAACTTCTATATGATCTCTGCATGTATTATATACACCTGCTAAGTCGAAGTGCACCTTCTGAAAAATATACATTAATAAAATAAATTTTATATATATATATATATAACTATACCTGTGTGACATTTGCTAGTGGTACACACTCGTTCACATCATCTTGCAGAATATCATATAGATTAATATTCTTATTTCCTTATTGAAATTAATTTCTGCTAATGTGCAGTTATCTTCTGTTTTGTTTTGAAGTCCACACCGGATTGTTTATATCGTGTGTTTCTTGTGTTATGATTGAGACTGTGTATAAGAAATCGAATTGTGCTGTTATCTCATATTTGGAATCTGTCCATGCATTTCCAATCTACATAATGATATTAAATTAAATAATATTTTTTATGGTTTGTGTATTAGTATATACCTCTTTATATATTTCATAACAAGTTTTCTACTATATATATATTATGTATATAAACTATACTCACTGCAAATCCTTTGAAGTTGATATAATTACGGTGTGAATGTCCGTTTGTTTATTATGAGATAAGATCTCCTTCGCTAGTGTTGGTATATAATGACCTGCAGAAAACCATGCATTAATTAAAAGATTTGAAATATAAAATTTTGATATAATAAAAAATTATTTACCTGCATAGCTTTCGCCTGCAATATAGAAATCATTTTGCCTGTATTTTGAGAACTTGTCAAACCACATGATTAAGAACTCAAGGTTGTCCTTCGCTGCAATTTATAAAATATTTTAATATACTTGTAAATATTCTACTAATCTAAATTAATAATTTAAATTAAAAAAAATTAATACATATATAATGATAAGAGTTCAATTACCTGTTATACTGTCATTGAAAGATAAGGTGGTATTCGAATATCCATATCCAACCCCCGCAGGAGATTCCAAAAAAATAATGTTGGACACTACTTAAAATCAATCATTAAGCTCTTAAACAAATATAAATTAATAAAAAAAATATTTATTAATCTTAGTTTTACAATATGAAATTATTATTAATTAATTAACCTTTTGTCCAGGCATACTTGTTCATAATAAGACCCGTGCCATTCTTGTTTACTCGAAATGGGCCAAGTTCATCAAGAGCTCCATTTCCAACCGATGAACATCCAGTCCTACCATAATACACATACATACATACATACATACATGTGTGTGTGATATAAATTATAAATATATAATTACCTCCGTTTAACCAGAGAGTTAAGGGTAATGAAGAGAGCTAGGATGATCAGCCTCGTAAAACCAGTAGAAAAGAGCCCGACCATGTGTTTATTAACAACAAATTGCCCTGTTTAATGGAGTATAGTATATATGTGTGTAGTTGTGTGTGCGCGCGCGTGTGTGTATAACCT
>PUQB01000034.1:718650-746999 GCA_003024785.1 Selaginella tamariscina | reverse complement strand
TGACATCGTAGTGGCAGAAACCAAAACTGTGCAGAGTTTAAGGCATCCAAGAATGCTCCGCACCATAACAAACGCCTCCGGCTTCTTGATATCGTAAATGACCTGACACCCCACAGGAGAAATATGGAGCTCAATGTTCACCCAGTTCCCACCTCCCCTCTGTTTCTTCTCGGCTTCTTCAAAACCGGCTCAAACAATGGCTTCCCGTCAACGATGACATCCACACGCACCGCACCCGTCAAAGAGCCGTAGTGCATATGAGAAACAGCTTTATGAAGTCGTCTAAAGCCCAACGAGGTATCCTAAACTCCTTGCGCACGTGATTCAAGCCAATGTTGACTTTCACCATACCTGCGTTATCGGGATCTAAGGTATTCCACGGACTTTCGCGGTAGTGATCCTGTAGGAGAGGAAGTCCAGCGTGACAGAAAACGCCCCCTCACTAATGGTTCGTACCAGCGGAATATGTTGATCATAGCAACGACGAACGTTTGTCGCTGCTGCTTAATGTTCATGTGCAGAGCCGGCCCAATTCCAATGAGGCCCTTTCTTGCATCGAGAGGAAGAATTAGGAGCTGAACAGTATCGCCATCCGCTGCATACCCAAATAAGTACTCTAGCTCACCAAAGACACCCGCTGCTGAACCCCTGTGCTTGAGATGCATATCCATCTCAGCATTCTCGATACGAGTGTCCCTGTACTCACCAACCAAAACTGGAATCGAATCACAACAAACACTGAGGTCCCGTCTCATGTTCTCTTTGCCGACCGAGAGGACGGGTCCACCTGGTTGTCCCCCGTCATCTCAACTGCCAGATCGTACTCCTCTGTAAAGCCTCAACCAGCCCGTCCACCAACGAATTGTAGAAACCGCTGACCATGACTTCACCAGAGCCTTTAAGTGTTCTCCTCCTGCAGAAGTGGCCGAGCACCCGAAAAGCTTGCGGAGCCGACCGCCCGTCCGTGCTTTCCTCAAAAGCTGTGGATAATCTGCCACCAATGACAGATCACCCACTGGAACCTTGCAAGCCAGCGGTTGAAACAGAATCCTCCCTAGGGAACCGATGTCAAGAGCCGTGCACATCTCATCCGGCGAAAGACGCGCTAGAAGTTCATTCCAGACTTGTTTATCCACGCCCTTGAAAGCAGGGACTGCAAAAACATAAAGGATCTTGAAGACACACACACACACAGTATCAAGAAGCCACACAAGACCAAACTCTGACTGGCCAGTCAAACACCGACCGCCATCAAGCAAACAAAAGCAGAAAGCAAAAGCCGCGCAGACAGCCAATAGGTAAGAGCCATACGTTATCTAATAAGCCATGAAGGAAAAGCAAGAAGCGAGTACAAGTCGACAAAGACAAAGCTACCATCAGCCATAGCAAACAAAATTTGTCAGCAATGAAAATCAAGCCATAGCCGGATTCAATGCGACTGAAATGAACACAAGTCACTAGCCAGATGAAGGAAGGCACAGCACAAGCATGACCAAAAGAAAAATCACCCAATCCCAAACAAAATCAAACAGCCAGATCACAACCATCACACAAGGGAAAGAAGGGTAAGACACAAATGGGGAGGCAAAGCACACAAGATCTAAGGCCGCCTACATTCACAACCAGAAACCTAGGTGCGTACACTCACGGCGCCATAGCCCAAGACACAGCTGTTCTCAAGAAAAAGGATGACACGGAAAGCAGAGAAAGCAAGAAAACTGTTCTATCGTTCGTAGCACACAATTTCTAAGGCACGGACATGACTCATGAAGAGAAAACACGAAACAATAACAAAAGACACGCAAAGGGCCTTTGCAATTTGCTCAGATTCTGAAGGGAAACCAAAGAGGAAACAAGGGGCAGAGAGGTACCTAGCAGTTTGAGGTGCGGCTGAAGCTTCTTAGCAGCAAAAACTGGCACTTTCAAGCCAATCACTTCGTCGTATGTCAGCTCCTTCAGCTCTCCCACATAGTGGTAGCCCTCTGCTTCCAGATTTTCCACACTACGATCAATCACGGCCGCTTTCACCTCGTCAGCAGCCACTGATTTCAGAAATGCCCGCACGGTAAGGCCTCGATCCGGCATTTCGGCGTCCATCTTCACAACAAACCTGCTAGGGTTTTTCAGCACTCTTAGGGCCTTTACCAGCCGTTGGATCTCGCCAACGGTCCAGATATGGTCAGCCCATAATTGGCAAAAAGCACAAAGTGGGAAAACCAAATACAATTCAATTAAGTCTGTCTGGAATAAGGCATTTATACTATGTGTCCATCTTAGTGCCCATGTTAGTGTGCATGGTGCCAAGTAAATCCTAGTGCCACATGGTTATATATCACATATATACCATGGAATTTTACATCATCTCCCTCTAGAGACTTGATGTTGTAGATGAGTCTTCGTTGGTGGAACGGCAGTAGCCGGCACACATGTGTGACATGTTGCAACTCTCGAACGCCATCACAACGCCTCAAGCGATACACTTGCGTTCCCAACTATTCTTCAACACTCCATGGCCCAACCCATTGCGGCTGAAGCCCTACTGCATGTAGCTGATTCTTTAGCCTTGGAAACTTAACGAGGACCAAATTTCCCACTTGATATTGAAGTGGCGTTTGATGTTGTTGATTATAAGTTTGATGCTAATACTCTTGTGCCTGGGCTAAGTCTTGAGCATATAACCGAGGAAGGACTTGGTTTAAGTACTCCAACCACATATGCCCATCCATATACCGTGCCTCTTGAGTAGTGATGTCAACTGCTGGCGGTAACACGAATTCACAACCATACAGAGCTTTGAATGGGGAAATCCCCATTGACTTGTGAGGGGATTAAAACATAAGCGAATTGGAGATTCGGAAGCCACATATCCCAATCCGTATGATCAAGGCTTATGTACTTAGCAAGCATGTCTTTGAAAGTTCTATTCAACCACTTCACCAAACCATTGATCTCAAGATGATAAGCTGAGGCAAAGGATTGTTGGATTTGTAACCGTCGCATCAACAAAACTATTATTTTCGCTGTTGGACCCGGTCTTTGATCTGATAAAATTTGCTTGGGGCAACTATGCTGCAACACCACTTGAGCTAGCAAAAACTTAATGATAAAAGTTGTTGTAGTGTTCAACAAAGCACACACCCGGCCTTGCCGCAATCATGGCCAATACAAGTGTTGTCAAATCTTCTCAAGGCATCGTTGGAATCCCATTTTCTCCAGACATCGGGTTGTCATAAAAGAATTACAACCAGAAGTTAATGTAAACTGGAGGCACCACCACACGACACTTGGAACCGTCTCCAACAAACACAAGCATGTCATCCATCAATCTAAATGAATGTGCATAAATACAAAAGTTAAGATCCTCGCAAAGTACATCATCCCTCAAGACTTCACGCAACCTCCTGATCGATGGCTCTGCCTTCTAGGCCTCCACAATGTCTTCCCACCAAGGAAGGATGCAATTGGGGAGGGCATCTAGCAACAACGCCACAGGTGCCACCATCACCACAAGAGCTTGGGATAACGCATCCACGTCTACCATGCTAGAGTATGACCAATGAACAACCCGAAATTGATACCCTTGTGCCCAACGTGCAAGTTGTCTCATCACATTCCTCCTTTTCATGATCGAGTTGATTGCAGCATGATCAATGTCATTGTTTTTTACTATGACTCGACCCTTTACTTTGGGGTTTGACTGTTCTTACCTACCAAGATGTGTAACGAACCCTAATTGTAGTGAGAAACAGCACCGCATAGTGCACTTAGGTGTTTAGGGGTAGTTCGGTCGACAATCACTAGGTACCTTGAGAAACTCTAGGCAAAGGTAGTACTAACTCTACCTTGGTTTGACGTTACAAGATGGGTTTTTTGTTAAAATATAGCTTGTCAAAAAAGGGTTAGGAACACCCTAGGGTTGATCTAACCCTAGGGTTGCCCTAACCCCTGCCCTACTCCCCCCTAGGGGTTAGGTTAGGCAATGCATTTTCATTAAGGGCTGGCATTTCTATGCCAGCCCTTAATAAAAATTCTGTGAAAGGGGCAAGGGGGAAAGGAGGGGCTCCATCACATAATTAAGGTAGAGTGTATGTAGTGAGGCTTCCTGATTCAAAAGAGAGTTCGTTAACTTCCTACGATGCAAGTTAGGCTTGTGTCGTCAAGGTGCAACCCTCTGTTGTGCCACCCTAACTTTCACACGACAGGGGTATGTCCCACCTTTGGGTTAAACTATCCTTATCGTTGGCAGGATCTCGCCTTTATGACCGGGTACAGCACTTCCAAGGAGTTAATCAAATTCCTTGGTCTGAAAACCTGCTCGCAAGCTTAAAGGCATTGCCCGAGTTCACGTTCCACAGAACTAGTGGTTGAGGCCTTGCTCTGGCCGCCTCAACCACACTAAGCTAGGAACAATACCTATAGCTCGGCTAGTCTGCATATCATGATTCACAAGGTGAGCCACGTTCGTGGACTTGGTCAGTTGGGGGTTTAAGTTCTTAGGTGTTGGGTTCCTAACATGGGTTACTTTACAAGATTTGTGAGGTTTCCAGAGAGGGGATTCCAGGGTTGGCATCTGGCAAGCCATCTTCATGGCACCATGTAAAAACTCTGACAATTGGTATTGGAGCAAGTTCTCTACGGTCAGTAGGACTGCCTTTAAGTCATAGGGTGTTTCAGTGTTTAGATAACTCTAAATTCTTGATCTACTTTATTGCTTTCGGTTGACATGTCTGTATTCTGCACAGAGAGTTTAATCCTGTGAATGATCAATCTTCGGAGAACACTTGCTTAGTGAGTCAGTGTGAGATTCTAGGTATGTCTAAAAGTCTTATGCTGGTTCAAGCTGATGTGTGTGGGTATACAACCTGTGCAAGGTGTTTCCAGCTTCCTATTGGGAATATTTCAAGCAGAGTTCAATAAAGAAAGCAACCAAAGCTTGAGGCAGAGAGGGCTGTTGTAGAGGCTCAAAATGAGGAGATGGATGAGGTTGATCCAAGTCGACCCCCTAGAGTTAGGTAGCGGCTTGGTTGGTGGGAAATAATAATGGATGCCCTAAACAAACTTCGAGGGGATTTTTAGGGTTGAACAATTGAATCGGTAATGTTGCTGATCGAATTCCAGCGGTTACCACATTACCAGATGTTCCACAACCAGTCACATGAAGAAAGAAGAAGAAGCGTCATTCAGAGTTAGGTTCCTCTGAATCGAATTCTTCAGTAGATAAAGGTGAAAGTGGCCCTAGTAAATTCAAGCCAGTCAAGCCTTCGGAATTTATGGGTTTCAAAAGACTACAAAATTCTGGATGATTGCTTATATGATAGGGAAAGTTATTTCGAGGCTTCCATGGAAAGACAGAAAAAGTTGCGTGTGCCAAGCAATTTCTCAAGGGAGAAGATAAGACTTGATGGCAGATAGTTGAAGGTGAACTTGAATATCGAAACAGTTGAAAAACATATGAAAAGGAAGATCAAAAAGCAGTATATGTCGGATGACCTTGAGTTGCGATTGCGTGTTGATTTGGCAGCTTGTAAACAAGGAGTTCTGAGAAACCTGGTGGACCATGTTTATCGGTTTGAAAGTGTACGGCGGTTGGTCCCGAACACAAGCGATGATATGATGAAGCTTGAAGTTGCTTCATGACCAGCTTGAATGAAAGATGCGAAACTCAAACTCATTCACCAACTCCATCGCATTTTGCAGATTCTCCAATGGTTCCATGTCGACTCGCATGTCAGGTACCTTTTCCACTTAATAATATTCACATTTACATTTTCGTCGTTCATGAATGTTTCGCCCCTTTAATATCACCTCAACTTCGAATTCTTTTTCCTTACCAACTAACTCTGGAGACGGATGTAAACTATAATATCTATCTGGATGTTTCTCATCCTTGTGGAATGGCTCGAGAAAATTGACATGAAACACATTGTGTATTGTTCCCAACTCTAGAGGAAGATTTAACCCATAAGCCACTTTCCCTACTCGCTTCACCACCTTGTATGGACCTATGTAGTGCGATAGAAACTTCTTTGAAAGAGTCGTTGGAACCTTTAGGTTTCTGGTACTCAACAATACCATATCCCCAACCTGATACTCTACATCCCTATTATGACCCATATAACGAATCAAAGAATATTCCCTAGAAAGGTATAAGCTAGAATATTCCTAAGGAGCTATACCTAGATCTAAGAAAGAATTAAGGGCACACTATTATTGGAAGCTTTTCTTGGAGAGCAGCGTGTGGAGACTAGAGACAGCTCAAGGGAGGTCGGGTGGTATTGTGAGGGTCTCTAGATTGTACGTAGAGGTGCCTAACAATTTGGTATCGGAGCAGGTTCGAGATGAGTGACCGTTGGGAAGGAGAAGACAACACCAATGAGGAGTGGACGAACAAGGAAATCATGCTCGAATTATACGCTATGGCGAAGGATTCCAAGCAATTTCAAGAGTACGTGACTGGTTCCTTGGAGGTGATTCGTGAGCGGTTGGATACTATTAAAGATCAACTTGCTCAAGGAACGTGACTGGTAAGAGCAGGTGCTAGATCGTCTTCGCATTCCACCTTTTACCGGTAAAGAATCTGCGGATGAGGCTATGAGTTGGCTTGAGATAGCAGCGAACTTGCTCACTGCACAGGGAGTAACTACCGAGCAGGCTATGATAGCTGTATCAGTAGCCTTAAAGGATAAAACTGCGAGGTGGTGGACATGCATTCAAAATCAGCGCCAGTTAGCTCACCAGGAGATGATTGCAACTTGGGAGGAGTTCTCTGAGCTATTTAAGAAGGAGTATGCTCCTCTGTTCGATGTGTCTCATGCAAGGCATGAATTGCGACATTTAGAGCAAGGGAAGATGACCTTGGACGATTACATTGAGAAATTGAGTCAATTACTTTGCCGTGTACCTGACGTGTCTGTCAACCAGCAGAAGGATTATTTATAGATGGGCTGCAAAGTGCTAACTTGCGTAGACATCTTAACTCGGTAATTCAGTCCAAGACTTTAGAGGAGCTGTTCGAATATGCTCGCTTGCTAAATGAGGAGGATAAGGTGTTTAAGGAGAATGAGCGACATGGCAAGAAGCGTGGTAGGAGCACCTCTCCAAGTCCTCGTGAGCAAAGAGTATAGAGGGAATAGCCATCGTGCTAGGCCGAAGTCCAAACTTGATAGCTCGGCTCTGAGCTGCTTGTAAGTTCTTCTTGCACAAACTCTGAATGTTTTCAAGTTCAACACTCAGATCTTTAGCTTCCTCATCCATGTTGCCTTGAGCCTTCTTACTTGCTAAATCGAGCTCAAAAGCTGTCTTGGGATGTCGTCCAAACATAGCATAGTAGAATATTCCCTAGAAAGGTATAAGCTAGAATATTCCTAAGGAGCTATACCTAGATCTAAGAAAGAATTAAGGGCACACTATTATTGGAAGCTTTTCTTGGAGCAGCGTGTGGAGACTAGAGACAGCTCAAGGGAGGTCGGGTGGTATTGTGAGGGTCTCTAGATTGTACGTAGAGGTGCCTAACAATTTGGTATCAGAGCAGGTTTCGAGATGAGTGACCGGTGGGAAGGAGAAGACAACACCAATGAGGAGTGGACGAACAAGGAAATCGTGCTCGAATTATATGCTATGGCGAAGGATTCCAAGCAATTTCAAGAGTACGTGACCGGTTCCTTAGAGGTGATTCGTGAGCGGTTGGATACTATTGAAGATCAACTTGCTCAAGGAACCGTGACTGGTAAGAGCAGGGTGCTAGATCATCTTCGCGTTCCACCTTTTACCGGTAAAGAATTTGCGGATGAGGCTATGAGTTGGCTTGAGATAGCAGCGAACTTGCTCGGTTGTATGAAGCCATATTCCAATAGCTCCATCACTTGTCTCTTAACCTCTTACTCCTCAGCATGGCTCAGTCGGAATGGCTTACGGTAAATGGCTTTCGTACCCTGTTCCAACACAATCTCATGCTCCACACCTCTTGCAGGTGGTAAGCCATGAGGTAGCTCAGGAGGGAAGACATCAGCAAATTCCTCAAGGACAACTTGCACAGCAGCCTCGCCCAGTGTGACATTAGAAGAATCTAACTCACGTATATACATCAGAAAGACTTGATCTTCTTTATTACGGAGATATTTCTTCAAAGACATAGTAGAAAGATACTTGTTTGAAGACTCAAGCCTTGTTCCAAACCAAGTGTCTTTCACTCCACTGTACTCAAGCTTCACTCGCTTGATGCTCCACTTGATCTCAGGATCCACACACTCCAGCCAGCTCATCCCAAGGATGAGGTCCACGGATTTCCAGATGATATTGTAAGTGATAGGGACTCCAAGTTCACTTCTAGCTTTTGGAGAGGCTTTTCTCAGTGCATAGAAGTGAAGCTTAAGCTGTGTAGCGGAGATCATCCCGAAACAGATGGGCAACAGAGAGGGTGAACCAAGTTCTGGAAGATATGCTAAGGTGCACTATTAACCAGAAGGAAGGTCAGTGGATAAGTATATTCCATTACTCGAGTTTGCTTATAATAACAGCCAGCACAGTGGCATTGGAATGAGTCCATACTATGCTATGTTTGGATGACATCCCAAGACAACTTTTGAGCTTGGTTTAGCAAGTAAGAAGGCTCAAGGCAACATGGATGAGGAAGCTAAAGATCTGAGTGTTGAACTTGAAAACATTCAGAGTTTGTGCAAGAAGAACTTACAAGCAGCTCAGAGCCGAGCTATCAAGTTTGCTAATGAGCACAGAAGCTTCCGAGAGTTCCAGGTGGGGATTATGTATATCTCCGAGTGGTATTTGCCACACATGTAAGGCGGAACAGTTGTGGCCTTATGGAAGGGACGCAATGATAAGTTGTCTCCCAGGTACTCAGGTCCTTATGAGATTCTGGAGCGTATCGGTAAGGTGGCATATCGACTACGGCTGCCAGAAGGAGTGAGGGTGCACCCAGTGTTTCACGTTAGCCAGTTAAAGAGAGTACTCACAAGGAATGAGTCCAGGTAGATTCCTTGTGGATGTACGAGGCTAATGATACAGGACCAATTGAGTAAGTTATATTGCCCTTGAGGACAAGGACTTGCTAATGGAGGGAGGATTGTTATGACCATATAACGAATCAAAGAATTCCCTAGAAAGGTATAAGCTAGAATATTCCTAAGGAGCTATACCTAGATCTAAGAAAGAATTAAGGGCACACTATTATTGGAAGCTTTTCTTGGAGAGCAGCGTGTGGAGACTAGAGACAGCTCGGGGAGGTCGGTGGTATTGTGAGGGTCTAGATTGTACGTAGAGGTGCCTAACAATCCCGTCGATGTTTATCGTACTGCTGACAATACCTTTCATGTGCTGCAGCCATCGCTTGACGAGCAGCTTCCCATGTTCAATACAACTGTCCAGTGAACTCTGCTACAGAGGGAACTCAATTGACATCGTCTTTCAGTAACATCATACTCTGAGGAATACCACCCTTATTCCCAGTTAACGCTTCCATCGGGCTACATCAGATCACAGTGTGTGTCAAGTTACTGTAATATATCTCAGCCATATCTAAGTGTTCAGCCCAATCAAGTTGATCATAGTATCTGAGATAGTCTTCGACTTGTTGGTTCACCCTCTCCATTGGACCATCAGTTTACGGATGGTAAGCTGTACTAAACTTTAGCATCGTGCCAAACTGCTTAAACAACGTTCCCCAAAATTTGCTCATAAATCGAGGATCCCAATCTGAGATTATCGTTTTCGGTAGCCTGCGCACTCTTACGACTTCGTGGAAGAACAACTTTGCTGTTTGTTTTGCATTCACTATCTCTACAGTTAGAACAAAATGAGTAGCCTTTGAAAACCAATCAACTACCACTATGAGGGCATTGAAACCACAAGATTTTGGCAATCCCATGATAAAGTTCAAAGTAACACTTTGAAATGGCCGCTCTAGAATCGGTATACACTACAACTTCCTAGCTCATTTTTGCAATTGACTCTTCACTTGTTGACATGTGGGGCATGTATACATACTTAGTAACATCATTTCATACCTGGCCAATAGAATCCCTGTTTCAACAAAGCCAACGTGTTATGCCTTCCACCATGTCCCTGCCAAAGGAACGTCGTGATGCTCTTTAACAACCTCTCCTCCATGTCCCTTCTGGAACATAGAGTCTCTTTTCTTTATAATAAAGAACTCCATCTCGTACTGCAAAATGGGCCCGTTTGAGTGCATCCATTTGACTTTCTATTCTGCTGGAATATTACCATCTCTTCGTAATTGATGAACTTGTTTCCTCTTTGCACCAGGCTCAAAGCCTCCTTAGCAAACTTGTCCTGAGGATACGCCGTCACAAATTCATCCACCAAAGTTGACACGGGTGCTGACATAATACGAAGATGACCCTTTCTACTGAGTGCATTAGCTACCACATTGTCCTTTCCTTTATGTCTGATTTCAGGCTGAAATCGTGCCAACTTCTGCTGCCATCTAGCATACTTTGGTGATAGCTTCGGCTGCGTTTCAAAATACCTTAGAGTTACACTATCTGTCCAAACCACAGTGCCATGACTTGGAAGATAATGACGCCAATACTCCAAGGAAGCAACAATAGCATACATCTCCTTTTCGTGAGTAGGCCATCGAGTTTGTGCGGCATCTAACTTTTTCGAGAAAAAGGACACTGGATGTCCTTTCTGTTGCAATACACCACCAATTGCAAAGTCGGAAGCGTCAATTTACTTCAAAGGATCTTCAAAGATGGGCAACTGCAAAACTGGCTCAAAGAGATAGCCTCTTTGAGTTTGACGAAACGCCGTTGGCACTCTGGAGTCCAATGCCATGGAATGTTTTTCGTAAGATCTGTCAATGGGCCGCTATTTCCGAGTAACCCTTTATGAATCTTCGGTAATACCCCATCAGATCAAGTCTTTTCAAAGTCGTCACTCAGGTAATAGCTTGAATTTTCTTTGGGTCCATGGCAACCTCCCCACCTGAGATCAAGTGTCCCAAGAAATCTATCTTGGTTTGACCAAATGCGCACTTGCTTTCTTTAGCATACAACTGGTTCTCTCTCAACCTTGAAACACTTTCTAAGTGTTCCACATGTTCCTTAATTGTCGAACTGAAAACAAATGTCATCAATATACACCACTACGAACTCGTCTAGATAGTCTCTAAACACATCATCCATCATTGTGCAAAAAGTTGTGGAGCATTGCACAACCCGAATAAGACTAGAAACTCAAATGATCCATAACGCGTTCGAAAAGCGGTCTTCTCAATGTCATTCTTGCTACCCGAATCTGATGGTACCCGATCTCAAGTCTATTCTTAAAAATACTTTGCTTTTGATAGCCTATCAAATAAGTCGTCCACTTGTGGAAAGATACTTATTTTTGATAGTTATTCGCGTTCAACACTCCATAGTCCCCAAACATTCGCATCGTACCATCCTTTGTCATTACAAACAAGATAGGTGCACCATACGTGATCGACTAGGTCAAATGTGTCATTGACCAATCAATTCTGTCAGCTATCTCTTCAATTCTACTAACTCTTGAGGATTCAACCGATATGGGGCTCTTGCCGATGGAGACGAACCTGGCAAAATCTTTATCATGTGGTCCACAGCTCGACGTGGAGGTAACTCAGGCGGCAAGTTTTCGGCAACACATCCTTAAGCATGTTCGATTCTTGACCATCTCCTATTTTGACTCCAATAGTATCCAAAACCATTGCAAGAAATACACGTTCTCGATATTTAACCGCCTTATGTCACGATTCGATACAGGATGCAGGATACATGATATGGGTTACAAGATATGCCTATCCTGTAAGCATATCCTGTAGGCATATGCTTAGAGGATATGCCTACAGGATATGCCTATAAGATATGCCTACAGGATATGCCTATAGGATATTCCTACAGGATATACCTACAGGATATTCTTATAAGATATGCCTATAGGATATACTACAGGATATGCCTAGAGGATAAGGGTCACTATTTTTAGCTCATAACCAGATCACGAGGAGTGCACTTAGTGTAATTTATCCTGGACACGTATGTTCACGGGGTGTGGCTTTTAGCCCTAAGTATACAATAAAAGTTCTACTTTAAACCCTTAGTATACTAGAAAATTACACAAGACAAATCTTACTCCTAAGGGTGAAAATACCCAAATAAATAAGAGAAATACATAACCCTTTAAGTAGATCCACCTCTACTTCTCCCACGTCTGCGGCGTCCTATTCCTCTGCCTCTACTCCTGCCTTTGCCTCTACCTTGAGCTCTCCTAGCAGTTGAAATGGTAGCAACTTGTGGAACTATACAAGTTAAAGTTACATGTCAAATGTACATGGGCCAAGAAGCTTACAGTTAATCTCTTGTCATCAATAAAGTTTCTGCAGAATAACTCAACTTGTTGTGCATCATCGTGGTTCAAAGTGTATTTTCCAGTTTGTGGTTGAAACGTCAAGTTGACAATTAATATGACATTGTCAAGTAAAACAGTTGCATGATCTACTAAGTCATATGTCCACTCTCCAGATTGTTCATCCTTTTGATACCATCGAAGATTGAGACGGATTGGATATGATGGCCTTCACTCAAATCCACAAGCTCTCTAGTCTCCCTCCAAGAGTTCCCAGCTTTCCTAGACATCTTTAAAATCCTCCCAATATACCAGTTCCTACCCTCGTAAAACACTGCAATATCTGTACCATATGAAACTGAAGTTTGTGTTTTAATCCTCTCCATTTGGCCACTATCGTACACACTTGCTTTCACTTTTGTCAACCTATCTTTTGAAAAGAAAGGACTGCCGTTGAGGTGAGAAACAAGAGTGCTCTTAGCAATTTTCTTTGAATCAAGTTCAACGTATTGTGTAGCCTTTTGAACTTGTCCTGTTTCTCTTCTTGATCTAGCATCATATCAAACGTATGCCTTAACTCCAATGTCGATGCTAAAGTCTCATCCTCGTCTTGATTTGTTATAAACTGGCTCACTTTCCATCTCAGGATCATCCGCTTCATCACCAATAAAAGTTTGTAAACTAGTTGTAAAGTCAGTCTTGTAAAAGTCTTCAAAGGCCCATGGACATTCCCACCAGTCTTTATCAGTTGACACTCCAACTATTGCAAGCATTTTGTGCCTCTGCCAATCCATCTTTGAGAACTGCTACTAGCTGATCATCTGTTTCTAGACCTTGGAAATTTGCTAAATCCACAACAACATTACTATCTTTTGTCTCTAAATGTGACCAAATAGCTTCCTGTTTCTTATGTGCAATAGGAAAGTTTAACGTACCAGAACTTTTGATCTCACTCAACCGGTTCATACATCCAGCTGTGTCAAGTAAATCAACACCATCATACGCACGCTCATTTCGCACCATGCCTCCTACTTTGCTGAAGAAATTTTCACAGCAATCTGATCCTGATAGCCAAAGAGGTACTGGAACTCCTGGAAGTTTTTCCCTGAAAAGCTTGATCAAGAGAACAACGTAATGACAAGAGATCTCGATATCCAAAAAGGCCTCATTACTTATGAAGTTTTCCTTCAACTGAAGGTTGGTAGAGTGAACAATCCAAAGGCGCCAAAGTCTAACTAAAAGAGTTAAAATTATAAAGAAAAAAATTATGAACTTTAAAAGTACCTGAAAAAGAAACTGACTGTGCTTGCAGCTTTTACTCGCTCTGCTAAACTTTTTGTTGGAGAAAGAAAAATGTCAAAGTAAAGAGATGCTGCAGAGAGATACACTTCTGTGCCTTGTGTGGCTTCTCGCTTACAATCTTCACGTTCTCGAGCTGCTCGCAAACAACATTGAACTTTACGTGAGCATAAACGTTGTGCTGCAGCCCAATTTTGTCTATCCTTTCTCTCTACATCACCCTTTTGCAGTTCATGTTCTTGTCGAGGGAAAACTTCATGCACCAGCCATATGTGGTTCAACGTCACTAAGAAATCTCCGATGACCAATCTCTTAGCAGCAGAATCCAAAGGGTTGACTAATTTCTTTCCATTATGTGGAAAATCTGGTCATGCAAGCCTTCTACCCAACCATCTCTCCGCGTCGCTGTAAAAACCCACCACTCCAATCAACCTTGAATGGATTAGCTTTCACCTTACTATAGTCCTCCAACATGATTTTTCTACGTCGACCATCTCCGTCAGAGGCATGTCCAACCACTGGTCCAAGAGCACCTTCCAATCTTGTTTTCCACATGTCTTCTAGCATTTGCCATTGTTGTCGAACCTCTCTATGTGTAAACCGGTTGCATGTCAACTGAATCATCAAAGTTAAGCGAGGCACATTTTCCACCAGTGGATTAATCATGAGAACTCTTGCATAGCTTGCCATCTGACATGTCTCAAAAGCCTACACAAAATATGTAAATTTATTACAATAAACTATATTAAACCAAAAATAACAACTTACATGTGTAATAGTGTTGAAGCCTTCTTCACCACTGCCTACCACCACTTTAAAATCTGGTTGGCAAACATGATTTTCAAGCTTGCCACAAAAACCGACCAATGCATCTTGATGTGGAATCCAGCGGACACATCTTTTAATTTGAGTTTCATCTTCAGATATCTGAACAGGAACTCCTCCCATAAGATGAATCTTTTTGTGTAGACCCTGTAAATATCGGCAAGCTGGCTAAAAAGCTCCTCACTAAAACCAACAACATATCGCAATGTCTTACGCATGGATCTTTGTTGTATCCATGGATACTGCCAAAGTTCAAAGCTAAAAAGTTGTGCATCCGAGCACCTCCAAAAATCCTCACAGCCTCAAACATATCCTTAGTCTCTACACCCACTGTTTGGACGCCTAATATTCTGAGCAATATCTGTCAAGAAAGCCCATAGAGCTGGAAGACCTTCAAATTTTCCATGATCATGTGCCTCTACTATATCCCTACAAAACTTGCGAACATCACCTCTACACAAGTTCTCTCCCAAAGCATCTGTAATATTTCTTGATGTCATTGAAAGAGCAGTAATCCGCATCCTTTGATAAAGCACTAGCTTTTTGTATCGTCGAAGCTCACTAGCACCAAACTTGCATTGGTTCAATAACTCGACTGAAACAAAAGCCTAGTTCCTTCTCCAGATGTCCTGCTACCTCGACCAAGTCTTCCTGAAGTTACTGCAAGTTCATGCCTATAAACCCGCATTCTAAAGTCATTTTCCTTTGGTATATTCACACAGTAACTACATTGAAGGTTTTCAAACACTCCTGTTGAGATCCGAATGCATTTTTTGTGCCGAAATGTGCCTTCTATCTTCACCTCTTGTCCTCTATATGTGACTATGTCTACAACATATGGCTCAGGAAACCAATTCAACCCGCTCTTGCTGTCATGAAGGAAGCCCTTCAAATCCACAAGCTTTTTATTATATCTATAATGAGTTTGCCAATAACCCCAGCATAGGTTCTTCACTAACTCACACCCTGAAATATAGAAATAAGAATCATATGTATATATACATACATAGATATTTACATGCCATCATACAAAATGCTGTTTTAAAATTTAAGCAGAATTAAAATAATTTATAGGTCTCATCATTCAGTACAATGATTTGAGCAAGCTAGCAAGATATAATGTATAGAAAGTAAATGTGAGTGAAGCGTATCACTTACTGCTTGAATCACTCTCAACATTGGGCACACCACCTGTAATATTAAAATGTTATAGCAGTTACATATAAATTTATAAACAAGTTAATTAAAGTAGTAGCCATATATAAACTTTAAAAGAAACTTACTTATTATAGGAAAATAATGGTTAAGGCCTCGCTGGTTTCCATCAGTACAAAGAGTTTTGAAGGCTGACCACTAAAGCAAGATCTGCTTTACGTTTTCCCCTCCGACCACTATTTTCATTCTCTTTTCTTACAACAGCATTGACATGCATACGACTAACAATGTGTTCTTTGATATTGTTTGCACATGAACCTGCAAATTATAAACATATTACACATTTATAATAAATCAAAAATAATGTTTATAATAAAACAAAATAAAATTTACCTTTATATGGATATAATGAAATGAGGCTATTATCAGATGTGCACCGAATCTTCACTTTCTCAAGTCGTTCAAAATCACTGCTCTCCCAAAGAACAAATTCACAATGTAATTGCTCACAAAGATCTGTCACTTCTTTCATTGAGTCTTCAACCAACTTCCTATTTATTTCACTCGAAGATGCCTCAGAAGAGTCATGCAATCAGACATAGGAACATTGGTTCTTGAGCTCTTTGCCAAGCATTTCATATGTTGTTTTGACTTGAGATGTGAGGATATGAAATTCTTTAATGTATCTCGAGTGGATTCTGCCTCAGTAGATCCCAGTAACTTTTGGCACTCTACACACCATATGAAAAACTTGCATTTACCGTTAACATCCTTACTTGCAGGCTCAAACCTGTCCATGCGTTTTGCAATGCTAACTTGCTCTTTGCTGCTAAAACATCTCTAATCCAGCGTTTTCCTAAAGCACCAGCATTCTTGCTCCACATTCTAGGCCAAGAATTCTCAATATGCTCAACCTAAGAAAAGAAAAAATAAATTATTTTATTTTATGGAAACATACCTCAACGATGGGCTCAATTTCATTGTGATCTTCATCTTCATCTTCTATTGGGTTTACATCATCACTTGGCTTCTCAAGTTTCTCAAGAATAGCTTTGATACAAACATCTTTCCCTGTAAATTCCCATTTTGCCTCTTGTTTGTTTCTAATTTCTATGCCTTCAGCTACATTTATAAACACCCATTTCTTTGGAAGAATGTCCTCCAAATCATCTTCTATTTCCTTCCGTAACTCCTTAAATGTCAATGTGGGTAATACCTTGAGCATTCCAATTTTCTTTTGGCTCCCATTCTCTTGTAGGAAAACCACAATGTCTTTTGTAGCCATGCGGTCTAGCCCCACCCTAACAGTAGATCCCCTGCTCTAAGATCCACAGTAACCCTAAGTATACTTAATATCTTACACACAAATCCTACCAGTAGCGTATATGTACGCGTATCTTACCAAGGTTTTTTAACCCCTTGAGTGCACGTACCCTAGAAAAATAGTTTACACTAAGTGCACTCCCCGTGAACCAGATTAGCTTGGAGTTGTGAGTATAAAAGCTCCGACCTAATTGTTTTACAATCAGTTACTATCAACACCAGTCTTTCTACGATCAATCTTGTCTTGTTTTGTTCTTGTCTTGTCTTGCTCCTTACCTACTGCTCTTGTCTTGTTCCTGGTTCCTAGTTCATGTCCTGCTTCTGAGTCAAGCTTCTTTGTTCTCGGAATTCTACTCACTTCTTTGTTCTTAGATCATGGCTTGACAGTTTGATAGTAAGTTGGAGAAGTGTTTCTTCGACAGGGATACTGTGGAGTTCTTGGGTTACATCGTCTCTCCTGCTGGCGTTTCCATGGACATGCACAAGGTGAAGACTATCGTGGAGTGGAGAGGCCCCAAGTCTGTATGAGATGTACAATGTTTTCTTGGCTTTACAAACTTCTATAGGCGTTTCATACAGGAATTCTCCAAGCGTGTACTTCCACTCACGGAACTCACCAAGCGCACAGGAGTGTTCTCTTGGTCCAACAAGGTGGAACATGCATTCACAACACTCAAGGTCGCCTTTATGACAGCTCCGATTTTAGCACATCTTGATCCTTCTCGTCCCTTTTTCGTTGAAGCAGATGCCTCGAATTTTATAGTAGGATCTGTTTTATCACAAGTTGGAGAAGACAAGTTGCTTCATCCTGTAGCTTTTCACTCTTGTAAGTTCCTTTCGGCAAAGATCAATTACGAGATTCATAACAAGGAACTCAAGGCCATTGTGGATTCGTTCGAGGAGTGGCAGCATTTCTTGGAAGGTGCTGCGCATCCTGTACAAGTTCTTACGGATCACAAGAACCTGGAGTATTTTTAAATGGCTCGAGTTCTCATTCAACGATAGGTTAGGTTGGCAGAGTTCCTATCATGTTTTAATTTTGTCATCATCTACATGCCTGGTTTTCGAAATGGGAAGGCGAATGCATTGTCTAGGCGCTCTTACCTTGCACCAACCCCGGGCAATCCTGCATATGACTATCAAAAGCAAGTGTTGTTGGGTCCTAATCGACTTCGGCTTGCAGCACTACAAGTTTATCAGGCTTCAGCAGATTCCACACTCCTACAGGACATCCATTTGCAGTTGGCTACAGACGACTTGGCAAGAATGTATTTTCACATATTAGTCCTGACATCGCAAGTTCCTCTTCGTCTAGTTCCCGTACAGACTACAAGTTGTTTGCCATACAAGACAGACTCCTATATCGAGAAGGTCTCCTGTACGTTCATGTTGGTGTTTGCAGGACTCGTGTGGTACAGGATTGTCATGATACCCTAGCTACAGGACATTTTGGTGTGGCCAAGACAGTTGAGTTGGTGACTCACAACTATTGGTGGCCTGGGTTGCGAGGTTTTGTGGACAAGTTTTTACGGAGTTGTGACACTTGCAATAGGTTGAAGATGCCTCGTCATTGCCCTCTGGTCTTCTTCGTCCTCTTCCTGTTTCTTTTGCTCCTTGGAGATCCATTTATATGGATCTTTCTCCTTCTCGTGGATTTGATGTAGTTCTTGTGGTGGTTGACCGTTTCACCAAACATGCTCATTTCCTACCATGTCACAAGACTGCTACATGCCAGACAACCGCTGAGTTGGTGATCTGCAAAGTATTCTGACACCATGGTCTTCCTGAGAGCATTATTTTTGATCGAGGCCCACAATTCATGTCCAAGTTTTGGCGAGAACTTCTCCAGAGTCTACAGGTTAAAGCGGACTTTCTTTAGGATACCATCTATAAACTGATGGGCAGTCAGAACGCACGATTCAGACCTTGGAACAATATCTTCGTTGCTTCATCAGTTACCAACAGGACAATTGGTTGGACCTTCTTCCAATGGCGGAGTTTGCCTACAACAACTCCGTTCACGCATCTACATGCCAGACACCTTTCTTTGCTCTTGTAGCTACCATCCACGTTTTGACTTTGCTCCTTCTGCTTTTCCTTCTTCTGCTCCTGCAGTACAGGATTGTCTCCAGCATCTTCGTCAGGTACATGAGGATCTCTGGGTTCATCTTCAGCAGGCACAGGAACGGTACAAGCGTCATGTCAATGCTCATCGTCAACCAGCACCTGCATACAAGATTGATGATGTCATGTGACTTCTTCGTCGGCATATTCGCACCAATAGGTCTTCTTCTAAGTTGGATTTTCAATGATTAGGCCCTTACAGGATTGCAGCTAAGGTCAATCCTGTAGCTTTCCGACTCGAGTTACCATCTACAGTGAAACTTCATCATGTGTTTCACACCTCTTTGTTGGAGCCATATCATCCTTCTTCTCTTCTTAGTCGTGCTTCTTCTCCTCCTCCTCCTGTGGTCATTGACGGTGAACCTGAGTACGAAGTTGTAGCCATCCTTGATTCTCGTCTTCATCGCCGCCAACTTCAATATTTGGTGGATTGGAAAGGTTATTTGCCTATCGATCGCACTTGGGAACTGCATCCAACTTACTCCATGCTTCTGCTTTCCATCAGTGTTATCTTGCTAAACCAAGTCCCAAGACTCGTGGAACTCGTCCTTAGAGAGGAGGTGCTATCACGATCCGATACAAGATGCAGGATACAGGATACGGGTTACAGGATATGCCTATAGGATATACCTATAAGATATGCCTGCAGGATATTCCTATAGGATACCTACGATATTCCTACAGGATATGCCTATAGGATATACTTACAGGATATCTTGCAGGATATTTGCACGGCACCTA
The DNA here is from genome assembly GCA_003024785.1 of Selaginella tamariscina. Taxonomy (NCBI): domain Eukaryota; kingdom Viridiplantae; phylum Streptophyta; class Lycopodiopsida; order Selaginellales; family Selaginellaceae; genus Selaginella; species Selaginella tamariscina. Next base: position 727,187 of record PUQB01000034.1, on the reverse strand, counting down.
ACTTCTTCAAGAAAAAGACATTGAATATCAGAGTTTTAACCCAAAGGGCCAACATGTGGCTGCCAAGTGGCCATTCAGCGTCATCACCTTGTGTGAGCAATGCTAAGCCTTCCAAGATAACCCTAAGAGTCTGACTCAGGGGCCCAATTAGGCAAAAGACTTAGAGTCCTACCTTAAGTCCCCTAGAATGACCATCCCCTGAACCCTAGAGGATAACTCGAGTAGACTTTAGCTAATCTTCACTAGTTTGGTTCCAGCTTAATCCTTTATGCGCGGGAACACCAAAAGTAAATAGTAATTCAAAGTTAACTACTCAGTCTATACTTCTTTAGAGTAGATGTATGGCTCTTCTCTAGAAGAAACATGCAGGATGCATGCATAATAATTAAACACCATTTGTGTTGTCCTTTATGTTCACTGAAACAAGGAAAGAGATCGTTTCGCCACTATAAATCTTACTCTTTCAATGTTAATATTAATTACATTGGAAGACGTTCAGTTATGGAGTTCTTGTGCTCTGCTTCCTCTCTTTCCACCACTGTGCCACTGGTTTGTTAATAACCACCATGTTTCTTTCCGAATTTCTTATGTTCGTTTTCTTTTACAAATGCCATTGGCATCAACTACGGAAGGGTGGCAAACGACTTACACATCACCAGCAGACACCGTACACATCATAAACTCTCTGTCCGTAAACTTCGAAAAGGTCTCTCAGATTCTGCTACACTCTTAGCAACGGACTGTCGATGGGCCCAAGATTAACCAAAACTCTATGTACTGTAAACACAAGTTTAAATCTTAATTAATTAATAATGAGCATTAATTAAGCTTACAATTGGATAAATCTGCTCTAGTCTCTTCATTCTCTGTACTAGTTGCACAAACCAAACGATTTTTTGGAAATAATTTTAAAAACCATATGAAATTTTTTTTAATAATCGATTAATAAATGACTTACCACGTCTTGAAGATTGCAATTGAGTGTTGGATTTGTATAATTAGCTAGACTTTAGGATCCTGTCCCAGTACACCTAGACAGGCTCATGCCCTAACCCATAAAGGAGATGTGTTTCTCACATACCTGTGACAGAGCTAAGGCATCGTCACTTACCCCTCGAGGAATCACCCTCACGGGAGTACAACCCTTTAGGGCGTCACTTACCCTTGAGGAATCACCCTCATCCAGGAGTACAACCTTTAGGGCGACAAGGGGTACCCTGTACCACGACTAACCCTATGGGTTTGAGTGGCCAAGTCATACCCTAAACCTAGGGCTAGTACTTAATGAGGACACGAGTGTGCTCCGTAGGCAGACACGAGTGTTCTACTAAGCAAACTCCCTAAGGCTAGGTTTGGATAACCCTAAGTTCATGACCTTGCGAGTGCCTCACAAAAGGGCTCATGCTAACAAACTTAGGTTGTTCAACTCTTGGATTCCAAGGAGAACACTCCCCTAGCCAAGTGTGCCAAAGCACACCTAGTTATGAGACCTAACCTCCCTTGAGTCAATGCCCAAGGCTTAGCACCCTAGTGCGAGCACAAGCATGCTTGTTTGCCAGAGTATCCAACCCCTTGGTGACAAACCCATGACACAACCCCAAAGGCATGCCTTGGGCATTGTATCGCGTGATGTCTAGCCCAGTGTCACATCTCCATGTGACACTGCCTTCCACGATGTGGGCTATCATGCCATAGCCCTTTAGATTCGAGAGTTGCACCAAGTGCCACAAACGTGGCCCCTAAATGCCAACTCTAGAACCCCTTAGTGAACCCTCAGGAATTGGTAATGTGAACCTATCAAACAAGATCCCACATCCATAGCCAGTCAAGGACACGGATGTGCCTTGCTTGCCATGAGTGCTACACCTAGCTTGACATGGAGGAGGCTGGAGACAAGCCACAACCTCTGCCTCCTAGAATGTGCATCATGACAAGACCTCCTAGGCATGGATTCGCCAACATTAAGGGTAAGCCCCCAAAGGTGGGACATACCCTTTATCATCTGGAAGTTAAGCAGCACAATAGGGTTGTACCTTAACGACACAAGCTAAAGCTTGCACCGACAAAAGAGCAACGAACTCAGTCATGAATTCAGGAGCTCTCCTACATATACTTTACCTTATTTATGTGACGAAGCCCCCCCCCCCCCCCCGTTTTCCTACATGAGTAAGTGGGTTGGCACGGAAATGCTAGCCCTTAGAGAAATTGAGTTGTCCTAACCCAACCCTAAACCTAACCCCTAGGGGGGTTTAGGCATGGGGTTAGATAAACCCTAGGGTTAGGTCAACCCTAGGGGTGTCCCTAACCCTTATTTTGACAAGCTATACTTTGCAAAAAACCCTAACCTGGAACATCAAAACGGGGAGAGTTTCCAAATGGAAGTGCTAGCTTCGCCTAGAGTTTCTTGCAAATACCTAATGACACTCGGCTAGACCATCACTAGATACCCAAGTGCACTATGCGGGCCTGTTTCTTTTACATCTAGGGTTCATCACATAATCCAGTAGGTAACAATAGTCAACATCCAAAGTAAAAGAGAAATCATAGTAGAACTATGACATTGAATGTCCTTTCTATTGCAATCACCACCAATTGCAAAGTCGAAAAACATTCACATTTTACTTCAAAGGGATCTTCAAAGATGGGCAATTACAAAACTGGCTCAGAAGACATAGCTTCTTTTGAGTTTGACAAATGCCCATGGCACTCTGGAGTCCAATGCCATGAAATGGTTTGTGAGATCTGTCAATGGTGCCGCTATCTTCGACTAACCTTTTATGAATCTTCGGTAATACCCATTAGACCAAGAAATGATCTAACTTCATGCACGTCTTTCAAAGTCATTCATTCGGTAATAGCTTAAATTTTTTTGAATCCATAACGACCTTCCCACATGAGATCAAGTATGTATCTTTGTTTGACCAAATGCACACTTGTTCTTTAGCATACAACTGGTTCTCTTCAACCTCTGAAACAATCTTTCTAAGTGTTCCACATGTTCCTCAATTGTCAAACTAAAAACCAGAATGTCATCAAATATACACCACTACAAACTCGTCTATATAGTCTCTAAACACATCATTCATCATTGTGCAAAAAGTTGCTGGAGCATTGCACACCCGAATGGCAAGACTAGAAACTCAAATGATCCATAACGCGTTTTGAAAGTGGTCTTTTCAATGTCATTATCTGTTACTCGAATCTGATGGTACCTAGATCTCAAGTCTATTCTTGAAAAATCCTTTGCTTTTGATCGCCTATCAAATAAGTTGTCCACTTGTGGAAGAGGATACTTATTTTTGATATTATCGCATTCAACGCTCGATGGTACACAAACATTCGCATCGTACCATCCTTTTGTCATTACAAACAAGATAGGTGCACCATATGGCGATCGACTAGGTTGAATGTGTCCTTGACCAATCAATTCTGTCAGCTGTTCTTCAATTCTACTAACTCTTGAGGATTCAATCGATATGGGGCTCTTGCTGGTGGAGACGAACCTGGCAAAATCTTTATCATGTAGTCCACAGTTCGACGTGGAGGTAACTCGGACATCAAGTCTTTTGCAACACGTCCTTAACATGTTCAGACTTCCAAAATAGGTTTGGGAACAGATTCTTGACCATCTCCTATTTTAACTCCAACAGTATCCAAAACCATTGCAAGAAATACAGTTCCCGATGTCTAACCGCCTTACACAACTGAGTTAAGGTAAAAAACATAGGATTCTAATCCTTATCAATAGCGTTTCCATTTTGAGCGTTGTTTTCTAATGTCCTCTTTATTTGCTGCAAGCGTGATTCGATTATCTCTAGAACCTCTCATTTTGACTACATGTGTCAGAGTTTTATGCGGAAGGCCAACACATGGCAACACGTGGCTGCTAGGCAGCCATCCTGTGTCATAACCCTGTATGAGCAGCGCTAAGTCTCCTAGAACAACCCCAACGACCCCTAGGGTTAGACTCTAATGCCTAAGTGGACAAGAGTCTTAGGGTTTAGCTAAGTCTCCCTAGAATGTCTGGCCCCAGAACCCTTGAGGGATAACCCTAGTTGACTTAGGTTTAGCCTAAGTCTCCCTGAGTGTCTGCCCCCAAAACCCTTGAGGATAACCCTAGTTGACTTAGGGTCTTGCTCTAGAAGACCTAGGAAGGCTCATGCCCTAACCCCCATCAAGGAGATGTGTGTTCCACACATACCCTTAATAGGGTTAAAGATCACCTTACATTCTACCCTCAATTAAGTACACCCCTAAAAGACGACGAGGGGTATCTTGACCACAACTAACCCCTAAGGGTCTGAGTGGCCAAGTCATACCCTGGCTCTAGGGTTAGTACCTAGAGAACACACGAGTGTCTGTAGTCAACGGACGAGTGATCCCCTAAGCATTCCTTAGAGGCTAAGGTTGAAAAACCCTAATCCTTATTCCTCAGAGGGAACCATGCCTATGTCTATAAGACCCTCGCTAAGGAGCTTAGGTTGTTCAACCCTCAAACATGCTCCCACATCCTAAGAACGAACACCCTTAACCATATGTGCTAGTAAGCACACTTGGCAAAGAGACCTAACCTCCCTTGGGCATGTGCCCAAGGCTTGGCCCTAGTCCTAGAACACGAACATGTGCTTGTTAGGTTCACCAACCCCTCGGCCTTAGGCTCGAGACATGACCCCGTGGTCATGCCCTGAGTGTTGCACTTGTATGAAACCCATCCTAGTGTCACATGTGTGTGTGGCACCATTTCACAGGACAAGGCTATCTTCATAGCCCCCTTAGAGACAAGAGTTAGACCTAGTGCCACGATCGTGGCTCACTAGATGCCAACTCTTAGAGCCCACACTTGGATACCCTTTTGGGAACCTGTCTTCCTAAGAGCTTATCCCCACAGTTAGCTAAGTGCACAGACAATGCTCACATTGTGAGTCAGGATGTGTGACTAGTTGAGCTGTGAGTGCTGCCCTTAGCTTGGCATGGACGAGGAGACTGAAACATAGTCTTAACGATTACCTAAATGTGCGAGTGGGTACCGGACGAAAGGAGTTGGCTAACTCCCTGGATGCGGCATACTCCGGGCACAGCAGTGCAGATTGCCAACGATAAGGGTAGGCTACCCTAAAATGTGACGTACCCTGCGAGCGTGGGACACAGCAACATAGCAAGTATGCCTTGACGACATGAGACGAACCCATGCGGTGGGGAGGAAGGAATTAGAGACCTCTCAGTCTTTGGCCTGCTTGCCCCACACCTACACTACCTTATTTCTATGACGGAGCCACCCCCCTAAAATGCCATTCTAATAAGTGGGCTGGCACGAAAATCTATCCCCAATGCAAAAGAGACGGTGAGTTTACCCAATTGACCCCATCAACCCTAAACCCTACCCCAAGGGGTTTAGGGCGTGGGGTTGAGTCAACCCTAGGGGTGTTTCTAACCATACCGACACGCCGAACTCACTAGAGCCAACCAAAATCCAAATGGGACACAAATCGCCAAGAGGGGCTTTATAGAAGGTAAGTGCTAGCTTCGCCTAGAGTTTTTGCAAATACCTAGTGACAACCCGGCCGGACCATCACTGCACTATAGCGGGCATGTTTCTTACACCCTCTAGGGTTTGTCAACGGACTCAGTAGTAACAAACAGTCAACGTCCAAAGTAAAGGGTCGAGTCATAGTAAAAAACTATGACAACATGTTTATGAAACCATTCCATACCCAAAACAAAGTCAAACCCTGTCAATTCAAGACAACTAAGTTTAGCTTAGCCTTCCAACCTTTGATTTGAATAGGAACTTCCCTTGCTATATATATTAGTATTTTGAGAACCTTTGCCAAAATTGATCTTTTTTTCACACATCTTTATTACATTCAAATTTAATCGACGAGTTAGACTAGTTGATATGAAGTTGTATGTTGCTCCAGTATTAATCATCATTCGGACTCGGTCCCTTCGTATCCTTCCTATTAAATATAGCAAAGGGTCAGTTTTGTCTTAAATAGCAAATAAGGTAGGTTTTGTCTGGCACAAAATTACCTCTTTTGGATCTTCAAGCGTTTCTGGTTCAACAACTTCTACTTCTACCATAGCCTTGAAATGACCCGACTGTTGTGAGGGTGCCCGACATTGTTTAGCGACATGAGCAAGCTTGTTATAATTATAACATGTTGGAACCCCGACTGTGGATTGCGAGGGAGCAGACTTTGGAGCCGAGCCCTTGGCCTGCTTAGGTGGTGGTAACGCTAACGATTTTCGAGATCCAATGGGTCTTAATGTATCCAAAAATTTGGAACTACCGATAAAGGAACTTGCACTTCAAATTGATGGTTTGATCTGGTCGCCTATCAAACCTTCTGAACTTAGACTTTGGAGGAAACCTCCTCGATTTAGGTTTTGCTTCCTCCCCTTTGTACAAGTCTTCTAATGACATGCCATAAGCAACCTTTTGAGCTACTTTTGACATTCCGATAGCTTGTTGGCTTGTACCTTAAGATTTCCTTCCGTTCTTCTCATTCAAGCTAGCCATGAAGCAACTTCGAGCTTCATCATCGCTCATATTTGGCACCAATCGCCGTACACTTTCAATCGATAAACGTGGTCCATTGGACTTCCCCAACTCCCTGTTGACAAAGTGCCAGGTCAGCACACAATCGCAAACCGAGATCATCCGGCATATATGCTTTTTGATCTCCTTTTTCATGTGTTCCAGCTGTTTCGGTATCCACGTTCACCTTCAACAATTCGCCACCAAGTCTTAGCTTTTCCTTTAAGAAACTGCTTGGCACATGCAACCTTTTCTGTCTTTCTCACGGAAGCAGCCTCGAAATAGCTTTCCATATCATACAACAGTCATTCAAAACCTTGTAATCCTTTGAACCCATAAATTCGAAGGCTTTACCAGTTTAATTTACTGGGACCTCCACCACCTACTTCCATCGAAAAATCTGATTCAGAGGAACTGACTCTGAGTCATGCTTCTTCTTCTTTTTCCGTGTTTGGTTGCAGAACATCTGGCACTGCAGTATTCATTGAAATCCGAATGGCAACATTATCGATTCGGTCATTCAACCCCAAAACATCCCCTCGAAGTTCATTTAGGGCATCCATCATTATTTCTTGCCAACTAGGTCGTTGTCTAACTCTAAGGGGTCGACCTAGATCAGCCTCATCCATTTCCTCATTTTGAGCCTCTACGACAGCCCTCTCTGCCTCAGACTCTAGTTGCTTCTTTTACTCATTGTATTGAACCCTAATTTCAACACTCAGAGAATATGCTTGGAAAATTCCCAATGTGAAGTTGGAAACACCTTGCACAGGTTGTACACCCACACACATTATCTCACGCCAACTCACTAGCGAGTGTTCTCCAAAGTTTGATAATTCACGAGATCAAACTCTCTGTGCAGAATACAGACATGTGAACCGAAAATGATAGAGTAAGTCGAGAATTTAGAGTTATCTAAACATTGAAACACCCTATACTTTAGGCAGTCCTACTGACCGTAAAGAACTTCCTCCAATACCAATTGTTAGAGTTTTTACTTGTGCCACAAAGGCGGCTTGCCAAGTGCCAACCCTGGAATCCCCTCTTAAAAACCCCATGGAATCTAGTAAAGTAACCCATATTAGGAACCCAACCTTTAGGAACTCAAGCCCCTAGCTAACTAAGTCCATGAACGAGGCTCACCTTGTGCATCAGGATATGCGGACCAGCTGAGCTATAGGTATTGTTCCTAGCTCTGCGTGGTTGAGGCGGCTAGAGCAAGGCCTCAACCACTAGTTTTGTGGAACGTGAACTTGGGCAATGACTTTGAGCTTGCAAGCAGGTTTTTAGACCAAGGAATGACATACCCCGTCCCAAAGGCAAGATCCTGCCAACGATAAAGATAGTTTAACCTAAATGTGGGACATACCCCTGTCGTCTAGGAAGTTTGGGCGGCACAACAAAGGGTTGCGCCTTGACGGCACAAGCTTAGCTTGCACTAGTAAGAGGTTAATGAGCTCTCTTTTGAACCCAGTAAGCCTCACTACATATACTCTACCTTATTTATGTGACGGACCCCCCCGTTTTCCTAAGTGAATAAGTGGGCTGGTTTAGTGAAAATGAGTTGTCCTAACCTAACCCTTAGGGGGGATTAGGGCAACCCTAGGGTTAGGTCAACCCTAGGGGTGTCCCTAACCCTTTTTGACAAGCTATACTTTTAACGGAAAACCTACTTTGGAATGTTAAACCGAGGAGAGTTTCTAGAAGATAAGTTCTAGCTTCGCCTAGAGTTTTCTACAAATATTTAATGACATCCAATCGGACCGTCACTAGATACCTCAGTGCACTAAACGGGCCTATTTCTTATTACATCTAGGGTTTCTCACACACTCAGTAAGTAACAAGAGTTAAACCCCAAAGTAAAGGGTCGAATCATAATCAAACTATGACACCTACACTATCATCTATGCCACAAGTTAAAATCTCGTTGAGGCATGCACTAACTTTTTATTAAGAGAAATTAAACTTACAGTTCTATGGAACCTACAACCTTATGGGG
>PUQB01000034.1:0-95082 GCA_003024785.1 Selaginella tamariscina | reverse complement strand
GATCTAGCTCAAATAGTGTACATGTGTCCTCAACATCAAATAAGCTTCCTCGTCATTTGCTTTTACAGATGGATAATTGTGCAGGCGAGAACAAAAATAGGTAAATCATTTTACTTAAGGGTTTCTCAAGCTCATACTTACTTTTATTTTCTAGATATGTGCTAGCATACTTGTCAATGCTTGTTGCCAAAGGTGTGTTTGAAACAATCACGCTCAGTTTCCTTATGGTTGGTCACACTCATGAAGATATTGATGCGTTCTTCAGCAAGGTCTCCAACTCTACAAAAAGGACAAGTGCACTTACCTTACCGCATATGATGAATCTTTTTGAAAATTGCATCTCCAAAAAAAGTTGTGCTTTGCTTGTGACTGAGGTGCCAGACTTCAAAAAATTTCTCAAGGAGTATATAAAAGAAGGGAGTGATTCTTTAGTTGGTCACCTTGTGCCGCTACAATTCTTTTTCTCCATACGAGATGGTATACCTATTATGCAGTACAAGTTATGGCCATCAGAGCAGGAGTGGTTACCGAAAGAGGGCTTAATGCTCTTCAAAAGTGGAGAGGATGGAAAGCCACTTCTCCCAGAAGGACAACTAGACCCTATTCCATTGAGTGCCCAGCTCAAGGAACAAGAGGTTATTATTGATGGCATCAAAAAATATGTGGCATGGGTTCAAAAATCAATGCCAAAGAATTCTGATAAGGCAACTGGTTACTCAGAACTATATAAGCATGTGGTCAACTATTGGGAGACTGTTGTTCGAGAGTTGGAAGGGCCTACTGTCACAAGTACAGAATTGCAACACCCTTTCTGGCCTAAAAACAAGGTGGCGAGAGGAGATTGAAATGACATCACTGAGCATACACGACATAGAAGCCAGTAGTGATGTGGAAGTGCAAACCCCACACTTTGTTGGACAAAGGAACCAAAAACCTAAAGCATACTTTGATTGCTGCAAGGATCTTCAAAAACTAATGATGGTTCTCATTACTCCAGATGCGTCATATAATCAGCCTATTTGGATGGGTCAAATTATCGACACACCTGAAGTAATCACAAAAAATAGTATTGTTAAGGTTGCATGGTTCAAACCACAAAAAAGGCGACACGAGAAGGAGAGCGAAAGATATAATGGATGCCTAGAGAAAACATGGTCTCCCAATCAAAAAGACCCAGCATGTTTTATAAATGTTAAATCCATTCGATATGGGTGGATGTCAAGAAGCGTTAATAAAGTCACGATTAACAAAACTGCAAGGGAATGTATGTTTTCTGAAGCTTAAAGCAATTACAAAATTATAAAATATCATATATTTAATATTCATAATTATTATAAACTTTAATAATAGTACCAAATTGTATACTTAACTATATAAATTTAAAAAATGATATGGAAGATTGACTATATTATTATAGGATTTTATATATATTATTACTACTACAAATTTTAATTAATAATGTTATATTTAAATATTAATATTTTAATAACAACATCAATATTTATATAATGTACCTCTTATGCTCTTCCTTAATTGTTATATTAGGCATATATATAATTTATACATTCTACTTTTATAATGTTATTAATTTTTGTTCAATGAATGTTATAATTTATTAAAGGGTAGAATACAAAATAGAATATTCTAAAGAATATTTTGTTTTCAAACATATATTCTAAAGAATATTCCTTTAATATTAGAAAATGCTAATTAAATAGCTAAAATTGCTAATTATTAGGAAATGGGACTATAGCCATGCCCATTTTAGTTACAACTTGCATATGTTTTCTGAAGCTTAAAGCAATTACAAAATTATAAAATATCATATATTTAATATTCATAATTATTATAAACTCTTTAATAATAATACCAAATTGTTTACTTAACTATATAAATTTAAAAAATGATATGGAAGATTGACTATATTATAAGGATTATATATATATATTATTACTACTACAAATTTTTAATTAATAATGTTATATTTAAATATTAATATTTTAATAATAACATCAATATTTATATAATGTACCTCTTATGCTCTTCCTTAATTGTTATATTAGGCAATATATTATATAATTTAATACCTTCTACTTTTATAATGTTATTAATTTTTGTTCAATGAATGCTATAATTTATTAAAGGGTCGAATACAAAATAGAATATTCTAAAGAATATTTTGTTTTCAAACATATATTCTAAATAAATTCCTTTAATATTAGAAAATGCTAATTAAAATAGCTAAAATTGCTAATTATTAGGAAATGGGACTATAGCCATGCCCATTTTAGTTACAACATGCATATAATTTAATTTATGTAGCACACACATACGATATACATATACATATACATATGTGAGTGTGTGTATCAATATAATTTTATCTAATTTGTCTATCTCTGGCACACACACGCACTCTCCTACACACACATATACATATAGATATATATATGTATGTAGCGGCGGGATTAATCTTGCCGCTCATTTGTTACCCTCATGAGTGGCGATTCAGGTAGGCTAATCGAAAAGCGGCGGGATTAATTCCGTCGGCCATGGCCTACGTGCTGGGCCTAGGCGGCAGGATTAATCCTTCCGCCTACGCATGCCCTACGCAGAATTCGACGGGATTTATCCCGCCGCCAATGGCCTGTCCAAAGGGTCTAGGCGGCGGGATTAATCCCGCCAGATTCGCGTAGGGCATGGGCGTCCGGCGAGATTAATTCCGCCGCCCATGGCTACGTGCTGGGCCTAGATGGCGAGATTAATCCCGTCGCGTACACATGCCCTGCGCGGAATCCGACGGGATTTATCCCGCCGCCAAAGGCCTCCGTTGAGGGCCTAGGCAACGGAATTAATCCCGCCGGATTTCGCACATGGCACGGGTGTGTGACGGGATTAATCCCGCCCAATTCCGCGCAGGGCATGCGTGGGCGGCGGGATTAATCCCGCCGCACACCCATGCCCTGTACAAAATTCAGCGGGATTAATCCCGTTGCACATGGCCTGCGGGAAGGGCTAGGCGGCGAGATTAATCCCGCCGAGCCTTCAATGCCTGGTGGAGGGATGAATCCAACCACCCTTCTCTTTTTTCTTCATTGGTGAGTCGGACCAATCCCAAACGTTTCTGTCTGAGACAAAGAAGGTTTACAATATACCAATGGAGGGGACTGAGAAGGGTGATGAGATTCATTTCACCATCCCTTACATGGTGGGTGAGATTAATCCCGCCACCTTTTTGGAGCCCCTGAAGAGGTGTGCCAAATAAATCCTGCCCAGTTTTCTCTGAAACCGAGAAGGATGGTGGGATTAATCCCGCACACCCTTTCAGGGCCTCCAGAAAGGTCGCAAGATTAATCCCACCCACTCTTTCATGAGGCATTGAAGGGGTGGCGAGATTAATCTCGCCGCACCTTCCATGTGAATATATATGTGTATTAGTATATATAAGTTGCATATCTCATTTTATTTACTTTTATCATCTTATCATAATATTTCAAGTAAAAGCTAGGAGGAATCTATATAAAACTGTCCAGAGCTCACATTTGTGGTGATTCTAAAACGAAATGTTATATTTCTTTTGCACTAGCACAAATGTGAGCTTTGGACAGTTAATTCCATCCACTTCTCTTTGTGTATTATTTTTGTATATTCGGGTTTATACAAGTGTGTGTGCATTTTTATATGATTTGTATTCATAGTGTATTATTTTGCAAAAGGACGATTTAATTAAACAAGAGATCGAGTCATTAGTATGGAGTCGTCGTCAAATTCTGGGTAAGAATTAAAATAAATCTGTCATACTTGGATATGTGCTTGAAGAACTAATCATTTTTGTATTCAGATGTGGAATTGAGGTGACATTGAAGACGAGAGCAGGAGAAGAGATGGGCAAGGGGATTCTGGAATCAACTTGGCCATATTTTAAACTAAACGGGAAACGCATTGAAACAACCATGGTTGCTGTCAAACTAACCTCTGTCACATCGCATGGACAAGCAAAACAATGGAAAGTGGGTGTGCTAGTCAAGCATCCGAAAGCATGCTGTGAACCCAAATTGAATGATGCTCGACACATATGCCTTGTTCCATCTAATGTCACATTCTTGGATCCAGAGGTCGCCAGTTACAACATTAATTTCGGGTGGTCTTATTGACTTGTGGATAATGACGTTCACGTGTTCACTAATGATGTTGACCGTGGAGTTCTTCTTCAACTCAACGAAAGCCCATCTATAGGAATTCAACTAGATGTCTACTTCGAGGATCTTCAGACTCATCGAGTAAGTGTATTCTCAGCAGAGATTGTTTCACAATACAAAAAATTCACAAGTGGAGCAATCGTCCCTCTTCATATTGAAGAAGAACATAGCGACATCATAAGGGAGATTAATAGGGTGGCTCGGTCTCAGGTTCTTTATAAATCACGTTCAATTTGCTTAGAAAATTCTGGGAGCTGAAAGAGTGTGCTGAGAACATTAGAACAACATCAATCAGGGATCACACATGTTGATTCGGATTGTAAAAGAAAATCCTCGGTCGTTTTGTCAGCTGCACCTGTGACATCCCATGCTGCAATAAGCCACAAGGAAATGATGTTAGATGATAGGATTTACGAGTGTAGGGTTAAATATTGCAGCGTCAACCCAAACTTTAATTATAGGCCACTCAACCATGAACGTGTAGCTAAGCTCATGGAGAAGATGAAATACGACAATCTTACACGTTCCACATAATGCTGTTTTGTACCCATACTACGAGAGAAACAAAGGCGCTGACAAAGTGTGGATCACAACACTGGAACAAATGAGGAAGATTCAGACGGAGAATAGAAAATCAATCAAGTACTACATCATTAGTGGCCAGCACACAATACGGCAGCCCAACGACTTCTCGACGAACACAACAAAGGAACGATGGCAACAAAACTTTCCGAGCATACCCGTGAGAAGCTGACGAAAAGATCGGCGTTTTTAGCGAAGCCGAATCTCACAATCGAGCAGTACCATAAGTTATCGGCGGAATGGGACGCTGCAGACACCAACCACTACAACAGCAAAATATGGGAGAAGTTCAAACACACGCGAGCCGTGTGGGAATCTCTTCAGCGACCACAAAGAGCTACCGCAGGGAATACACAATCTGCGGACTACCGGGTAAGCAAATTGTTTGGGCGGGATTTATCTCGCCGGTATATTAATCTGTCTTTTTTTCAGAGAGTTGAAGAAATTGTAGCAGTTGATTTTGCCCAGGTGGGCGGGAAGGAAACATCCTTTTTGATGATGTTGATTTCTTGTCCCGAGGATAGGATCTTTGCCAAATGGTTGGGGATTATGGAATCCTTTGCAAAAGGAACACTGAAGAAGAAGCAGACAAGTGAAGGGAGCCCTCAGAGAAGTCTGCAAAGAAACCCAGTAAGACGCCGAAGGCTAAGTCTGTTCAATCTATAAAGGATGTAGACAACGATTTCAAGCTCACATGGTTGAAGCCTTTAAATGGAACAACGATGGAGAGATGGAAGTCTTGGCTGATTTGGTGATTGATGGCAAATTACAGATTAACAACAGCAGCCCCACCTCTCCTTTTCATCTCAAGGCAATGGAGTTGAAGACGGTCAGGCACTTCAAGGAGTGGTTGGGAATACACTGCCACAAACTGGGTTGGACCTCGGCTTCAACATACGAAGAGGTCAGCAAATATTTGCATGTGACAAATGATGATATGCTTGTCGAATGGGTGAATCAATCGGAAGATCTGGGCAAGAATCTATTGCACGCCAACGCCAAAAGGAGAACATTGCGATGACGCCTTCTCTTATGGCAGTCCTTCAGCAGCGAGAACCGAGTTGAACCTTATAAAGGAGGATGCTACGAATCACGACAAGCCCTACAGATGTTTGTTGTTGGATTCGGAGACTTTATGGGGTACCATCACTGCTTGTAGGAAACCGTTTCAATTGTTCGTGATGGATCGGCGGGTGTCAAAAAATCCTTCGACAGACAGGACACTAGAGGATTTGGTGGAGAAACTTAGCCGTGCAAGCATGTACAAAGAAGGTATTTATTATTGAATTCATACTTGCACTCTTGACTGATATCTACGTTTTCAGGTATTTATTTCTTGATTCTTGCTCATGTCACCGATACCTTTGCCTTCGCCTTTGCCAAGAGGAATAAACATCGTTGGACAGGATTTTATATGAATGATGCTGATCCGAAGTGCATTGATTCGGTTGTTCACTTGGTTGTTAGGAATGCGCCAAACAATTTCAAACTTCCAAATGACTGGCAGGCATCTGTTTGCACTCCAACGGCCCTGAACCTCCATCCGATACACCGATAGCTGAGAGTGACGTATTCGGCAATGTACGTTATCCAAACATCACAAGTCAAGCACGGAGCATCGTCAACTTGATCAGGGGTCCTCACAGTGATGCGTGGGTTTTTGACTACTGCACTAGGGGGTCCGTCTTGAAGGAGTGTTACCTTCGGGAACATGTGTGTTTGCCGTTGAAAAGGATAAGACCATGGTTGAGGACCTGAACAAGTGGATAGATAGGTTCTCAACTGACTACCCCAACAAACCATACAGGAGTATTTGAGAAAGTTCCCTCCCGATAAGTGCGATAGCTTGAAGACGAATCTGGTTCAATGTCGGAGTCTGAGGACGAACTTCAATCAGATATTAGACCGGAAGTTATCTCGAGGAGTACAGAACATTCGCACACTCCATTACCCATGGAAACATCAATAGAAGATACGAAGATCTTGAACCATCTCACAAGCGGCTTAGACCTTCTTCGCCTCACTCAGAAGGTAATAGCGAAGAAGAATTGTTAATGAGTTCTTAGAGTGACGAATAGTTGTAAATGAGTGTAACATAAGGCATTTTTGTATATTTCGTTTATATTTGTACAGAAAATAAATTCTCAAGGATTAATGAAGCTTTTAGTTCAAACATGGGTCACACATTAACAAGGTAAATAATATACCTTGATAATTTTAAGGTCAGCTAATTATCATTTTGCAGATGTAATGAAACAATTGAGAACATGGATTTTCAGCATTGCATGAGGTAAGAGAGGGGTTTGGCAAATTTCTTGTGCCACATGTCAGAATGACAGAGTTCATGCAGGAAATGGATAATAATGCAGCTCAAAACATCGTTACCATGGGGGCCACTTCAGTTTTTTCATCATCATTTTATTGGCTTCAGTTCCGAAATCAATTTCTTCAGCGCATGCAATATCTGAATCTTGTAAGGATGATGTACAATTAAATGATAAGGGATAGGCAACGAGATAGTGTCAACGGATAAATGTGAAAGGGAGCAAACAAGTGATTTGCAAAGTATTCAAGAGGCAACGCTATCCATGTTACTCATGGCCATATTGTGTTGTTGGATGTCAATGGTGTTCTGCTTCATCGACAAAGGCCCGAGGATAGAAAAAAGAAATCAAACAAGGAGATTTCATTCCTTGTCATGGTAAATTTCGATATGATATTATTTTTCGTCCAGGGTTGGATCGTCTCTTTCAAAAGCTTAAGGAGATGGGTGCGCTTGTGGGGATTTGGTCATGCATGCAGATTCATAACTTAACACCGCTGTTGAATTTGCTTAAGAAACATTGTAGTGTTGCAGAAGAGGTGATTCGTAAAGATTGGATTTTTGACCAGCGAATATGTTATAAACCTCTCGAATTTCACAATATAAAGAAAGAAAGCAAGCCATACTTCTTCAAGAATGAAAGAATAATTGGGACTCATGGGGAGATCAGTCGCTTAAGGATAATGAAGAACGCACAGATGTTAGTGGTAGACGACTCTCCTCAGAAGGCTATGCTCAACCAAAACATTGCTTGTATTCATCCAATCACTTTCGATCCATATTCTGATACCGATATCATGGATGAGCTAGTGAACTACTTGGATACGTGCCTCAGAAAGAAGAATCTCGAAAACTTTTGTGAGCAGTATCCACCGTATCAAACATTTCCTGAAGCTTTTCTTTCTCGTGATTTGAATTTTATAAAATGAAGGATAGCAACCGGGCGCTTTATAATATTATTCTTAAGGAACGTCAGTTTTTAGATGAGCCTTTATGCAGACCTTCTCTTATCACATCTTATGTATTAACAAGGATGGCAACTCCCAATTGCATTCGTGAGAGTGTTAGTGGTGGCAACAACATCAAGATATTGACCAAAATGATTTGATTAATCCGGAGAGTGATGATTTAGACAAAATGAAAGATTTCTTTGTATGATAGAAGAAAGTATTTATAAAAAAATTAACATGTTGATAAGAAAATGATTTCATTTGTAATTATGTTTGATAGTATTTCTTAATTATTGTAAACTATTTTTAGAATAATATGAATATTCTAAGATATTTTAGGAATATTCCTTACTAAGTAAGGTTATTGAAGGATTAATTAATTAATTAATAATTTAAGGCTTAATTACATATTAATTAAATATTAATTAATAATTAAAACTTAAGTATTAATTAGTAATTTATTTTATATTCCCATTTTCACATATCATGCCCACTTTAGTTACAACGTGCATATATTTACTTTTATTTTCTAGATATGTACTAGCATACTTGTCAATGCTTGTTACCAAAGGTGTATTTAAGACAATCACGCTTAGTTTTCTTATGGTTAGTCATACTCATGAAGATATTGATGCGCTCTTCAGCAAGGTTTCCAACTTTCAAAAATGGACAAGCGCACTTACTTTACCGCATATAATGGATCTTTTTGAAAATTACATTTCCAAAAAAATTTGTGCTTTGCTTGTGACTGAGGTGCCAAACTTCAAAAAGTTTCTCAAAGAGTATATCAAATAATGGAGCGATTCTTTAACTGGTCACCTTATGCCTATAATTCTTTTTCTCCATAAGAGATGATATATATTATGTATACAAGTTATATCCATCAGAGCAGGAGTGGTTACTGAAAGAGGGCTTATTGCTTTTCAAAAGTGGAGAGGATGGAAAGCCACTTCTCCAAAAGGACAACCAGACCCTATTCCATTGAGTGCCAGCTTAAGGATCAAGAGCTTATAATTGATGGCATTAAAAAATATGTGGCATGATCGATGCCAAATAATTTTGATAAGGCAACTAGTTACTCAGAATTATATAAGCATGTGGTTGACTATTGAAAGATTATTTTTTGAGAGTTATAAGGGCCAGCTGTCACAAGTACAGAATTACAATACCTTTTTTGGCCTAAAACAAAGTGGGGAGAGCATATTGAAATGACATCAATGAGCTCAACAAAAGAACTAAAAACCTAAACCATACTTTGATTGCTGCAAGGATCTTCAAAAATTGATGATTGTCCTCATTATTCCAGATGTGTCATATAACCAGCCTATTTAGATGAGTTAAATTATCGACACATCTGAAGTTATAAAAGAAAATAGTATGGTAAAGGTTGCATGGTTTAAACCACAAAAAGGCGACATGAGAAGAAGAGCGAAATATAATGGATGCCTAGATAAAACATGGTATCTGAATAAAAAAGACCTAGCATATTTTATAAATGTTAAATCCATTCGATATGGGTGGATGTTAAGAAGCATTGATAAAGTCACGATTAACAAACTGCAAAAGAATGTATGCTTTCTGAAGCTTAAAGCAATTACAAAATAAAATATAATATATTTAATATTCATAATTATAATAAACTCTTTAATAATAGTACCAAATTGTTTACTTAACTATAATTATAAAAAGATATGGAAGATTGACTATATTATTATAGGATTTTGTATATTATATATATTATTACTAGTACAAATTATTAATTAATATTATATTTAAATATTAATATTTTAATAACAACATAAATATTTATATAATGTACCTCTCATGCTCTTTAATAATTTTTATATTAGGCCCATACAATCTTAAATATAATATTATAAAACTTAATACCTTCTACTTTTATAATGTTATTATTTTTTGGTCCACAAATGTTATAATTTATTAAAGGGTCAATTACATAATATAATGTTCTAAAGAATATTTTGTCTTCAAACATATATTCTAAAGAATATTCTTTCTTTAAACATATATTATTCTAAAGAATATTCCTTTAATATTAGAAAATGCTAATTAAATAGCTAAAATTGCTAATTATTAAGAAATGGGACTGTAGACATGCTCATTTTAATTACAACTTGCATGTTACTTTGGATGTTGATAGTTGTTACTTACTATACTATGTTGATGGACCTATATATAGTAGAAAATGCCCATTTAGTACACTTGGGTATATGGTGATGCTCCGGCTGAGTGTCATTAAGAAACTTTAAGCGAAGCTAGAACTTACTTTCTAAAAATCCACCCCCAATTTTGACGTCTTAGTTAGGTTGATTGGTTAATGTAAATGAGTTTGGCGTGTTTAGTAGGGTTATAACACCTCTAGGGTTGACCTAACACACACCCTAAAACCCCCTAAAACACCTAGGGGTAGGAGTAAGGGTGAGTTATAGGCTCACATCCGCGTCCTTGTCCAACTGTGGGCGTAGAATCTTGTTTGACAGGTTCACATTACTTAGTTCCTAAGGGTTCACTAAGGGGTTTTAGAGTTGGCATTTAAGAGTCATGTTTGTGGCACTTGGTATAACTCTTGAATCTAAAGAGCTATAGCATGATAGCCCACATTGTGGAAGGTAGTGTCACATGGGGATGTGACACTGGGCTAGATGTCACACGATACAACGCCTGTCACGACCTTGTGCAAAGGGCGAAACCTTTAAAACAAGGGCGGAACTTTTGAGTTGAAAGGAGGAGATTGTATTCAAGAGAGAAATGAATACAAATGAAACACAAGGACGAAGACTGGTGTTGAATGATTCTGAGAAACATGGAACTGGAACCTATTTATATATTTGAGGTCCTAAGGATTGTGTGGTCCACAACTGGTCTGGAACATGCGTATGAATATACGCCTTGCTATTGATGGTGTAATTCAACATCCAGGATCATACGAACAAGTTGGCTAACACATATGTGTGTTAAAGAAAGGTCTCGGGTCCAAGTTCTGTGAAAGGCAAAAATTAACCCATGATCCTTACATTATTCCCCCTTCAATGACGAGCACCGTGTCTAGGTTTTGCATAAACAAGATATCGATGATGGAATTCGACAACAAGATCAGGAGCATGAACAAGATGAGTAGCACGCTCCCAAGTGCATTTTTTGGGTGGATAACCGACCCAGTCTACAAAATAGTGAAGCTGACCATGAACAAGTTTGGAGTCAAGAATTGTAGCAACCTCAAACTCAGATTCACCAGCAACTATAACTGAAGGAGGTAGCAGGCTCCCAAGTGCATTTGCTGGGTGGATAACCGACCCAAGTGCGTTTGCTAGGTGGATAACTAACCTAGTCCATGAAATAGTGAGTTTGCTGGGCGGATAACCAACCCAGTCCACAAAATAGTGAAGTAACAAGATCATGACAGTTCACAAAATAGTGAAGTAACAAGATCATGAGCATGAACAAAATGAGTAACAGGCTCCAAGTGCATTTGCTGGGTGGATACCGACCCAGTCTACAAAATAGTGAAGCTGACCATGAACAAGTTTGGAGTCAAGAATTGCAACAACCTCAAACTCAGAAGCTGACCATGAACAAGCTTGGAGTCAAGAATTGCAGCAACCTCAAACCAGATTTACCAGCACTATAACCGAAGGAGGTAGCATGCTCCCAAGTGCATTTGCTGGGTGGATAACCGACCCAAGTGCATTTGCTGGGTGATAACTAGCCCAGTCCATGAAATAGTGAGTTTGTTGGGCGGATAACCAACCCAATCCACAAAATAGTGAAGTAACAAGATCATGAGCATGAACAAGATGAGTAGTAGGCTCCCAAGTGCATTTGCTGGGTGGATAACCAACCCAGACTACAAGTAGTGAAGCTGACCATGAATAAGTTTGGAGTCAAGAATTGCAACAACCTCAAACTCAGAAGCTGACCATGAACAAGTTTGGAGTCAAGAATTGCAGCAACCTCAAACTCAGATTTACCAGCAACTATAACCGAAGGAGGTAGCATGCTCCCAAGTGCATTTGCTGGGTGGATAACCGACCAAGTGCATTTGCTGGGTGATAACTAGCCCAGTCCATGAAATGAGTTTGCTGGGCGGATAACCAACCCAATCCACAAAATAGTGAAGTAAGAAGATCATGAGCATGAACAAGATGAGTAGTAGGCTCCCAAGTGCATTTGCTGGGTGGATAACCAACCCAGACTACAAAGTAGTGAAGCTGACCATGAATAAGTTTGGAGTCAAGAATTGCAACAACCTCAAACTCAGAAGCTGACCATGAACAAGTTTGGAGTCAAGAATTGCAGCAACCTCAAACTCAGATTCACCAACAACTATAACCGAAGGAGGTGGTGGAAGAAGTCGGCTGGGTTTAAAAGGAGCATGATAAGGCTCGAACAAAGAAAGATGGAACACAGGATGGATCCGAATGGCTGGTGGGAAGTTTGAGACGAAATGTCACATCAGAGAGTCTCTCGATGATGCAAAATGGGCCCAAGCATTGATAGTCCAGCTTGTCAAGAAACGTGTATGCAAAATGAGCCCAAGCGTTGATAGTCCAGCTTGTCACAGGGACGTGTGGTTGGCCAATGACACCGAGGAGCCACACTTAGTCACCAACTGTAAATGCTGGAGGAGAGGAACGGCTTGTCACAGGGACATGTGGTTGGCCAATGACGCTGGAGGAGCCACACTTGGTCACCAATTGTAAATGCTGGAGGAGAGGAACGGGAACGATCAACAGCTTGTTGTTGCAACACGTTGAAGATGATGTTGCACTTCTTCATGAACCTGTTGGAGATGCTCAACATGATCATCGGCAGCAGTGGTAGGCCAGGAACCACGGGCAAGCTGTAAGACCAACGAGGATGAACACCAAAGAACGCGAAAAATGGCGACACACCTATGGATGAGTGTGCCATGTTGTTGTACGCGAACTCAGCAGCAAGAAGGAGATCGACCAATTCATCTTGCAGATGAGAAATGAAACACTAGAGATATTGTTCTAAAGTCTGAATCATGAGCTCTGTTTGGCCATCTGTTTCAGGATGATGTGCAGTAGATAGCTTCCCGGTGATACGTAGCCGATTTAGGAATCTCTGCCAAAATGCCGAAGTGAACTGGGGACCTTGATCAATGACAAGTTCATCAGGAAGACTATGAAGATGGAACACCTCCTGATACACCAAATCTGTAACATCAGGACCCGAACATGTCTTGTTGCAAGGAATAAAGTGCGCCATTTTAAAAAATCGATCAACAATGACTAGGACAACATCAAACCCTCTAAAAGGCGGTAAATCAGTGATGAAATCCATGGTGATGGAGGACCATGGCTGCTGAGCAATAGGAAAAGGCTGTAGTAGTCCAACCGGTCGATGATAAGAAAGCTTTATACGCTGGCACGTGTCACAAAATCACACAAATTTCTCAACATACCAGAACACACGCTGTACCATGTCGATTGTCTTCCGAATGCCAAATGTCCCGCAATTGTGTTGTCATGGCAATGTTGGACAGCTCGCAACCTCAATTCTCTGTTCGGAACATAGATTTGAATGTGGTGGTACAACATCTCATTATAAAGATGGAAAGCAACATAATCTCGTAGTTGTGACCCTAAAGACAATGGCTAAACTCGTTGAACATGTGCAAGGACATCACGAGCAAACTCGTCTTGAGGAAGACTTTCTCGGATTAAATCCAAAAACGAAGTGTCAACTGGAGCAAAAGAATGGGAAAGCGCATTCACCAACAACTGATCAGAGCTCATGATGACTTGTTCTTGTTGATCAAATGGGATTTCACTTGGTAGTGGAGCTAGGTAACTGTGACAAGATAAAGCATTTGCTTTGCCATTTAGACGATCGGGACGATGAATAATCACGTATCAAAACCGGGACAAAGACTGTGCCCATCGCACCTGATGCCAATTGAGAATTCGTGTTGTTGCCTAGTACTTGAGGTTCTTATGATCACAATACACCTTAACCACATGCGGGGAAACTTTAAGGAATCTGTGCCACTCCTCAAAGGCATCAACGATCGCCAGCAACTCCTTATTGTAGACATCATATTAATCTCAGGTGTAGTGAATTTGCAGGAATGGAAAGCAATGGGATGGAGAAGATGATTTGGACCTTCCTAGGATAGCACTCCACCAATAACAAAGTCAGAGGCATCAGCTTCCATAAAATATGGCTTCGCAGGGTCAGGATGGATAAAAACAGGTGCCAAGGTGAACGCCTTCTTTAGGAACTCAAATGCCTCCTCAACCTCAGAGGACTAGACAAATGGAACATCCTTGCCAATCAACTTCGTTAATGGCAATGCAATCTTGGAGAAATCCCAAACGGAACGTCGATAAAAGTTCGCAAACCCAAAGAAACATCGAACATCATGAACATTTGATCACTCCAATACAGTTCAGACTTTTGTAGGATCCATGTGAACACCTTCAGCTGAAACGATGTACCAAGGAACTCGACAGACTGCTGTTTGAAGGAGCACTTCTCCAACTTGGCAAACAGGTGGAGACTAATTGTACATATCATTCGTGTTCTTCTTGAGTCTTGAAAAATATCAGGATGTCGTTTAGGTACATGATAACAAACAAATCCAAGAAGTCCAAGAAAATATTGTTAGCCATGTGTTGAAAAAACAAGTGCATTTGTCAGGGCAAACGGCATTACTAATACTCAAAATGTCGTAGTGTGTATGGAATGCTGTTTTCCACTCGTCCCTTTCTCGAATTTAGATGAGATTGTACGCTCCTCTTAAATCATCCATTCCAAACAAGTATCCTTCCCACTCATCTCCGACATGCTCAAGCGTCTTTTTGGTGCCGGTATTTCACAATGGTGACTTTGTTCAGATTCCGGTAGTCCACCACGAACCGAAGACTTCCATCCTTCTTAGAAACAAAGAATACTGAGGCACCAGCCCTTGATTGCGAATGACGAATAAATCCGGTGACAAGATTCTCCTTAATGTGTTTCCTTAATGCCTCAACTCTGTCGGTGAGGAGAGCTATAGATGGGACCGGAGGATGGCTACTTACCTCAATGAGATTGATAGGAAAGTCGTACTCACGGTGCGGTTGCAAGGCAGAAGCTTTCTTTTGTCGAAGACGTTTGCAAAACTAGCATACTGCTTTGGTAAGGCAGGAGGAACATGAACATAAACATCCTTAGCATAACAGGGATAGACTTTGATCACGAACATGGACGCTAGGTCATGTCAGCTATCTTTCTTGAACTACTTCAAGGTGAATGTAAGACTTGAAGCGGAGGAGAACTAGAACAGGATCAGAATTAAAGAGTGTGACTGGAGTTGAAATAGCTGGGAAACTGTTCATGAAATGTTCTCTCCAACCAAGATCCACCAACTTGATCCACGGCAAACAAGGATAATCGTAGAGTTCGGAATAGAAATAACACTGAAGGAAATGTTACACACAAACACCGCAAGCAACGACCTCAACGAACTCTATGTCATTTATTACCACTCCAAATTTGATATCTCGTCCATCAACAACCCGTACAGAACCAGGAGTCTTCAACGAATGTGACGAATCCCGTGCTTGACAACAAAATTCTTGTCGATGAAATTTACGTTTGCTCTTCTATCCACCAAAGCTTTAGCAGAGAACTCTACCTCTTGTGCCTTCAGTGCACCGGAACATAAAATAGCTCGCACATCTTTGTGGATGGAATGGATCCAAAATGAGGAAGGGAAGATGTTTTGAGTGAAGAGCCTTGAGGAACATGAGTTATTCCACAATAATCCAGTCGGACGGCTCCTATTCGGGCTGTGTATAGCTATGCGCCTCTGGGATTGACTCTAACCTAATTAACATGTCTACAAAGACAAGATTTTGAAAATATATTCTCGTATTAGAAAAGAGCTTGATTCCGATAAACATTTCATACCTAGTCTAGCGTAGCTATACATTTAATGAGGGATAAGTATAGTAGCAGACCCTTGTGCAAGGAGTATGAGAAACACTAAGGGATGTAGAAATGTGAGGTTATAATATTTTGTAAGTTACCTAAATGTGTAACCATTGAAAAATTGAAGAAATGTGAAGGCGTTGAGTTAAGCATTTGAGATGGACTCAAGTTACTTATTGTGTACTAACGATAAGGTCATCAACTGTGTTTAAGTGAAGGAATAAAGCAAAGGCTTTAGTTCTTGTCAACCTAGGGACTGGCAATCAATATTAAACAGAAGCCTTAATATAAATTTTAATTAAGTAAAGAAATTAACTATTATATTATGTTGTCTGTGTCATGTGACAGACTTTGCAGACATGCAAAGGTCTCTATGTGATTTTATGTCGCAAGTGGTGCCTCTAATAGCTAAGTTTATGACTTAATAAATGATGGTTTGAAGTACTTGGTTTTGCATAATGCAGGGGTAATGAAAATTATGTGAAAATTTTGCTAACTATGTATAGAGTAATATGTTTGTTTTGGTTTGGCATTGGAGTTAGCATTATGCATCAATGAGGACGTTAACATTTGAAATGCAAAAAGAGTGTCATAATTTTACTATGACCTTTACTTTTATTTTGGAGTTAAATGTTATTACTAATTGAATTATGCTGATAAGCCCTACATGTATAAGAAATAAGCTCGCTTAATGCACTTGAGTATTTAGTGATGGTTTGGTCAGGTGTCATTAAATATTTGTAAGAAACTCTAAGCAAAACTAGTACTTCCATTTATAAACTCTTACCCTTGTTTTTTCATGTCTTGGTTGGATTATTTCATATTGGGAATGATATTCCATTCTAACCCACTTTACAAAATAAGAAAATAAGGGGATGGGGCCTATCATATATATTAAGTAAGACATATAATGAGAGTTCTTGAGTTTATAATTAAGCTTATTATTCTTTTACCAGTGAAAGCTTTAGCTTGTGTCATTAAGGCACAACCCTATATTGTGCAATTTCAACTTTTAAACGTTAAGGTACATCCCACCTTCAGGGTAACTTACCTTTAACATTGGTGAATATGTATCTGGGAGGTCTTATTGGAATATATGTTTTAAGGGTTAGAGATTAAGACATGTCTCCAATGTCATCCTTTACATCAAGCTAGGAGTAGAACTTGCAACTAAATAGGGCACATTTTTGTCATTGTCCAAATATGAGTGTAAAGATCTTAGCTGATGTGTTCTCTTTACCAAGTTCCAAAAAGTTCAAAGAAGGGTTCTAAAGAGGCATTTGTGAGCCACATTCATGACACTAGTGTAACTCTCAAACTGAGGGGCTATGGCCCACATCTTGAGAAATAGTGTTATATAAAGATGTGACATTATGTTAAATGGTACACATTACAATGCCCGAGGCAAGCCCTTGGTTGTCTCATGGGCTTAACGCCAAGGGGTTGGATATAACACATTGAAGTGCTAAGCCTTACGCATTCACTTAAGGGAGGTTAAGTCTCATAACTAGGTGTGTTATTGACACACTTGACTAAAGGGGGTGTTCTCCTTAAATCCAAGGGTTGAATGACCTAAGCGCATTAGCAAGAGCCCGTCGTGCACTTATGGTTATCTAAACATAGTCTTAGGGAGTTTAGTAAACACTTATGTCCACAAATGGTGCACACTCATGTCCTCATTAAGTAGTAACCCTAAGTCTAGAATATAACTTGGCCACTCAAACCCTTAGGGGTTAATTATGGTTCAGAGTACCCCTTATCACCTTAAAGGGGTTGTACTTCCCAATGAGGGTGATTCCTTAAGAGGTAAGTCACAATGCCTTGGCTTTGTCACGGGGGTATGTGCAAGGCATGTTTCCTTAATGAGGTTAAGGCATGAGCATATTTAAGTTTTTTGGGCAGAATCCTAAAGTCTACTTGAATTATCCTTCAATGTTCGAAAGATAATCATTCTAGGGAACTTAGGATAAGATTGTAAGACTTGTGCATATTTGGGTATCTAAATCAAGCTCTTGGGGTTGTCTTGGAAGACTTAGCATTACACATGGTATTAACACTAAATGGTCCTTGGCAACCACCTTTAAGTAAAACTCTAACAAGATTAGTAATACAAAGTTTAACATCTCTTTATTTCTTTTTATTAAATTGATTTATGTGAGAATAATAAGAATCTTATAAACAATAAGGCATTGGATTTGAGTTTTTTTATGAATCAATTAATTTAAGTGAGAATATTAAAAAACATCTTAATAATAAAAGAATCAAATAGATCAAAAGGGTAAAAAGAATTTGAAATAACATTTAGACTATTTGTTCAATGCTTATTACTACTTTATAAAAGTCATTAGAGTGCGTCTAAAGTATGCATTGGCACTAACATTAACATTCATGCACCCATGTCAGCATGTCCATACAAGTATTTGTACAATTCTTTACAATTTTAATAAATTTATGTATTATAAGTATGTCAGCATGTCATACAAGTTGTATTTTAATAAAATTTATGATGCTTCTAGTTCAAAATAAAACTTTAAGTCCCACACATGCAAGTCGCCTTTGTTATCTTATGAAATTAGTCAACTATCTCGACAATAGTGTCTAGTTTAATTTTTGTCTTCTACCCAAGATGGTGTATGGCCCCAAAAGACCACAAGTTTGAACCTTATTAAGGCCATTCACAAACTTTTTGCTAAAAGAGGATTAAACTTGTAGCTTTGGGGCCATGCATCATCTTTGGCATCAATGATGGTGCATGGCCATAAGACTTTGAGTTCAAACCTCATTGAATTAAGAATCAATCTTTTATAAGAATTTAAAAAAAAAATTAAAAAATAAATTATGAATGGCCATGCATCAACCTTTTATTAAAAAAGAATTACATTTACACTTTACAGGATCACACTTCATCTTCAACACCAAGGATGGTACATGGCCCATAAGGTGTGAGTTCAATAACTCATTGGGACAATGTAAAAAGTTACAAGTTTGAACATCACTAGAACTATACTATGCATAAACCTCAATAGTCGAATGTAGTTATCTCTTTCATATAGTATGTTATGTTTATCACATTATACCTATTTAGCATTACAACAATTTAGATTGATTTGATCTCATGTCTTTCTAGTATATTATTATAATTATATTGTACGTGAAAAGAAATATCAACAATTAACATTTACACACACTTATATCATTAAAAAAAATTTGACAAGTCATAAAAGAATAATATTTCAATAACATAGTTTTAAACATTGTTTTTTCAATACTTCTATATGTAGTTGGGCCCACATACCACTCTTTACTAATTGTATAAAAACTCAGACAAACTTAATATATGTAAATTCACCTTGTTCAAGTTTACCACCTTATATACAGACTTATACTAATGATGATCTTTCTCCCTCTTTCTCTCTCAAACATACACAAATTAATATACAAATAAACTAGAACTATACCTTGTGGGTTTTATACAAACTCTACAACTTTAAACATGTATATTCATACACATAGTGTTTGTGTATGTGTCGACTTAATTGCAAAATGTAATGTATAAAATCCTTCATTTAGAGGACCCTTAACACCGTATGGGAAGAGAGAACTCCTATCATGACATGCCCTATAACAAGATCCAATCAAGGTTCATCCCCGTAATTTGTTAACATCATGTGATGCAATAAATACTTATGCACACAAAAGCAACTTAACACATGCATACACATGGCACGTGTAATATAATTTCTATATAGTTTGTTAAAATAAGAATTTTGTAGTGTAAAAATGTTTTCATTTTATTTTTTAAATGGACATTTTTAAAAAGCATTTATAAGCTACCTTCTAAGGTCACAAACCATCTTCAATGCCAGGGATGGTGTATGCATAACCCTAAAATTATGAATTTGAATGGTGCATACATAATCCTAAAAAACTATGAATTTGAATCTCAATTGGGATATGTACTAAACTTACATTAAAAAGAATCAAACTCATAAATTTATGAGGTTATGTACTAACATTTTTTAAAATGAATGAAATTAACATAATTTTAATTTATGAACATGTACTTAGCATTGAAAACATAAATATTTTACTAATGATAAAAAGTTTGTATGAACCTGATGATGTAGTCATACAAACATAATGGGTGTTAGCACACAATGTACAAATTGTATATCTTAAGAGGATAAAAAATGAATTTGAAATAATATTTTTAACTATTTGTTCTATTAGTACAAAATTTATTAAAATCGTAACTTTAATATTATTTTAGGTTTGTCATAGATAAGGAAAATTACATTTATACCCTTGAAATTTATCATATTTATATATATACTCATAAAATTTACATTTATATACCCTTATAAGAGTTTTAGATACATATTATCCTTAAAAAAGTTCAATCATAATATTTTGACTTTGAAAATAACAATATTAACTAAAAATATATTTTTATGATTTTAATTAAAATATTATGAATTAACTAATTTTAATTAAACTTTCTATTTACATATATATCTTTTAAACTTTAATTTAGAACTCTATACATTTCAAAATTAAAAATTAAAAATTATTTTAAAAAATTAAAAATATAATATAATTAATTTGTATTTTATTATATTTAGGTCCAAATATAACAACATATATATCACAATATAATATAATTATTTAAAAAAATATTCCATTTTTATTATGACATTTTTTAATATTTAACATTTAACAAACTTTAATTATTTCATTTGCAATATATTATGAATTAAAAATATATTTTTAATTAATATTTTATTTTAAAAGGTATATATTTTTATATATGTTTATGGTTGAAGTTTTTTAAGGGTATATATGTGAATTTTAAAAACTTGTTATATATGTAAATATAAAATTTGTAAGGGTATATATGTTAAATACTATATAATAAATAATTTCCCTTAAATTTATAAATGTATTTTAAACTATGTTCTTTCTACTATATAAGCAATTCAAATTCAAGTCATCGAGTCACATTTGTACTAAAAAAATTGTTCCAATGTGGCATCACGAGTATGTATCTTATTCCAAACACTTACGTTATTTACCCTTTACAAACTTATGTTATTTAACATTTGCAAATATCTCGGATTTGACGACCAGGTTAATCCTCAGCGGAATATTCTATCACATAAAATGGGTTCGGATAAGAGGAGACATGGGAAGTGGTCAGTGGTCACATGGACAGGCACATGGCTCCGTATCCTGAAACATTTTTATCTCTCTTGAGAATCGTGAATGTAAATAAAGGTAGGGAGACCCTCAGAGAGCCCTAAACAGGCACGAAATGTCGACGACCAAGCTCACGTATTCGTCAGGTAGCTCTGCGAAGTCCAAACACAGTGTGAGAGTAGCGCAGACAACAGCCGATGCCAAACTCCATGCTGTGTATGAGGAATCAGGCGAATCAGGAGACTCTTTCGATTACACCAAATCAGTGAACGCTACCAAGTCCAGTGAGAGAGCATCCCGGCACAGGCAGTAACCGCATACCTCCAGCGATGCAGCGGGGTGGCCTTGTGCAGCCCTTTGGCTGTATGCTGGCAGTGGAAGAGGGCAGCTTCCGGGTGATTGCTTTTAGCGAGAATGCAAGGGAGATGTTGGACTTGATGCCTCAATCAGTACCCAGCGTTGGGCAACAGGACGTCTTGGGATTGGCACTGATGCACGAACTCTCTTCACACCAGCCAGTGCTATTGCTCTTGAGAAAGCAGCCGGGGCAATTGATGTAAGTATGGTCAATCCCATATCTGTCCACTGTAAAAGTTCTGCCAAGCCTTTCTACGCCATTGTTCACCGGATTGATGTTGGCCTGGTTCTGGATTTGGAGCCCATCAAGCCAAGTGACACAACAGTCTCTGCAGCTGGAGCACTGCAATCACACAAGCTGGCTGCGAAGGCCATCTCGCGTCTTCAGTCCCTGCCTGGTGGGGACATAGGGCTGCTGTGTGATACAGTTGTGGAGGAGGTGCGTGAGCTCACGGGCTACGACCGGGTCATGGCCTACAAATTCCACGAGGACGAGCACGGGGAGGTTGTTGCAGAAATCCGGAGGTCCGACCTGGAGCCTTACCTGGGCTGCATTATCCAGCCACGGATATTCCGCAGGCGTCTCGCTTCCTCTTCATGAAGAACAGGGTGCGCATGATTGCAGATTGTAGTGCCTCCCAGTGAGGATTACACAAGACAAAGCATTGAGGCAGCCCATCAGTTTGGCTGGTTCCACGTTGAGGGCACCACACGGTTGCCATGCTCAGTACATGGGCAACATGGCTCCGTTGCATCACTGGTCATGGCAGTGATCATCAATGACAATGACGATGACTCTTACGGTGGTGGCAAGCAGCAGCAGCATCAGCACAAAGGCAGGAAGCTGTGGGGTTTGGTGGTATGCCACCACACATCTCCTCGCTCGGTTCCATTCCCTCTTAGATCTGCCTGTGAGTTCCTAATGCAGGTGTTTGGGCTCCAGCTCAACATGGAGGTGGAATTGGCGGCACAGCTCCGTGAGAAGCACATCCTGCGCACACAGACATTATTGTGTGACATGTTGCTTCGGGATGCCCCCATTGGCATAGTTTCACAGTCGCCCAATATTATGGACCTGGTTAAGTGCGATGGTGCAGCCCTATATTACGGAAAGAGATT
This sequence comes from Selaginella tamariscina, assembly GCA_003024785.1. NCBI lineage: Eukaryota > Viridiplantae > Streptophyta > Lycopodiopsida > Selaginellales > Selaginellaceae > Selaginella > Selaginella tamariscina. Next base: position 72,394 of record PUQB01000034.1, on the reverse strand, counting down.
CTGGCTGCTCGGAACCACCCCGAGCGAGTCGCAAATTAAGGACATTGCGGAGTGGCTGCTAGAACATCACAAGGATTCTACAGGTCTCAGCACGGACAGCCTTGCTGATGCAGGCTACCCTGGTGCTGCATCTTTGGGTGACGAAGTCTGTGGCATGGCAGCGGCGAAGATCACTGCAAAGGACTTTCTTTTCTGGTTCAGGTCTCATACCGCCAAGGAGATAAAATGGGGTGGTGCCAAGCATGACCCAGATGACAAAGATGATGGACGCAAGATGCATCCACGCTCTTCTTTCAAGGCATTCCTGGAAGTGGTGAAGAGGAGGAGCCTGCCTTGGGAGGATGTTGAAATGGATGCAATTCACTCATTGCAGCTCATTCTTCGTGGCTCATTCCAGGATATCGACGACAGCGACACCAAGACAATGATCCATGCCCGTCTCAACGATCTTAAGCTGCAGGGTATGGACGAGTTAAGCACCGTTGCGAATGAGATGGTGAGACTGATTGAGACTGCCACTGCACCCATCCTAGCTGTTGACTCAAGTGGCTTCATCAATGGCTGGAACGCAAAAGTGGCAGAGTTGACGGGTCTTCCTGTGAGTGAAGCCATGGGTAGGTCACTTGCAAAGGAGCTAGTGCTACAGGACTCGGCTGAGATGGTGGACAGGCTGCTTTACCTTGCCCTTCAAGGTCAGTAGTGCCATTTTTCTCGTTTTTGCCTTTATGAAAATGTACATGCAACAGGTGAAGAGGAACAAAATGTGGAGCTCAAGCTCAAGACGTTTGGAATGCAGAAGGACAAAGAAGCTGTTATCCTTGTGGTGAACGCATGCAGCAGTAGGGACGTATCAGACAATGTAGTGGGAGTTTGCTTTGTTGGGCAGGATGTGACCAGCCAGAAGGTGGTCATGGACAAGTTTACTCGGATTCAAGGTGATTACAAAGCCATTGTGCAGAACCCCAACCCTCTTATACCGCCCATCTTTGGTGCTGATGAGCTTGGCTACTGCTCCGAATGGAACCCGGCCATGGAAAAGCTTTCAGGATGGAAGAGGGAGGAAGTATTGGGAAAGATGCTTGTAGGTGAAATATTTGGTATCCAGATGATGTACTGCCGCCTGAAAGGTCAGGACGCTGTTACTAAGTTCATGATCGTCCTCAACAGTGCGGCTGATGGCCAGGACACTGAAAAGTTCCCTTTTGCTTTTTTCGATCGCCAAGGCAAGTATGTGGAGGCATTGCTCACAGCGACCAAGAGAACAGATGCTGAAGGTTCTATAACTGGAGTTTTTGTTTCTTGCACATTGCGAGTGCTGAGCTGCAACAAGCACTTACTGTTCAAAGAGCTACAGAGAAGGTTGCACTGTCTAAGCTTAAGGAGCTCGCATATATTCGTCAAGAGATCAAAAACCCTTTGTATGGTATTATGTTCACGCGGTCTCTTATGGAAGGCACAGATTTATCTGAAGTACAAAAGCAGTACGTGGAGACCGGTGCTGTGTGTGAGAAGCAAATAAGAAAGATTCTTGATGATATGGACCTTGAGAGCATTGAAGACGGGTAACTTCCTAAACCATTATTACTCCAGTAGCACACACACACACACACACACACATATATATATATAATATACTTTTTTAATTTTTTGTGAGTTTCAGTTATCTAGAGTTGGACACTACTGAGTTCATGATGGGAACTGTGATGGATGCTGTCATAAGTCAAGGCATGATTACATCTAAAGAAAAGAACTTGCAGCTCATTCGGGAGACACCTAAGGAAATCAAGTCGATGTTTCTGTATGGAGATCAAGTAAGACTCCAGCAAGTGTTGGCTGATTTCTTGCTCAATGCCATCCGGTTCACACCATCCTCTGAAAATTGGGTGGGCATAAAGGTTGCTACATCTAGAAAACGTCTTGGGGTGGTGTACACGTTATGCATTTGGAGTTCAGGTGGGTTTGTTGTGTGCCTTTTCTTTATTTAGAGTGTAACCCATTTCATTTAATTATTTCATAGAATTACTCACCCGGGAGTGGGCTTGCCAGAGGAGCTGGTTCAAGAGATGTTTGACAGGGACGAGGCATGACTCAGGAAGGTCTGGGTCTTAGTATGTGCCGTAAGCTTGTCAAACTCATGAATGGAGAGGTGGATATATAAGAGAACCAGGCAAAAACATTTTCCTGGTGACTCTCGAGCTCCCCTTGGCACAAAGAGATGATGCAGGCAGTGTTAAGTTTCAAGCATCCAATTAAAGATTATATCTAAGAGAAAACCTTGATAGCTTGCCAGATGTTTCTATTGGACATGCACAATAAAAACGGACCTTTCTATGGATTGAAATAACTTGTATCATTTGGCCAAAACTTTATCAAGACCAAAGTTTTATAATCATTCCTTGCTACACCATGGGTTTGTACCACAAACATCGCCTCAAGGACCTAGATAATTCCAAAGGATGCTGAAAGACAATACAGACACCAACACAAGCTGCTGTTAAACCCAATGCTGCCTTGATAACATGTCCCTTCTTTACTCTCAGCAGGCCACATAGGTATGGATAATAAGAAGTCCAATACGAATCGCCAACTTCCTGCGAGAGCAAATCGAGGTGAGAAAAGGTGAGAAACGACAATATATTTCTGAGACGTACTCACCTCAGCTTTCTGGGATTTCATCTCACACTGAGCTTGAAATGCCAACAGTATCTTAACAATCTGTGGCTCTGCCGCCAGCTTAAGAGCGTTGTCAATACCAACGTGCTCAACGATATGAAAAGCATTTGCCACTTGCAAAACTCGTGTTGCTATCACCCACCATCCTCTCTTCGCTGAGAAGATCAAAAGCCGTTGAAGGCGCTCTATATCAAAATCTGTGACAGGAACTTTCTCTACCGCTTGTGCTTGTTTAACAACCCAGCCCAGGTCAATCAACAGATCATGGACCTCCTGCTGCCTTTGCATATTAACACAGCGACCACTGCCTTCCGGGCAGCAACATTGCTTTGGAATTGCCATATCTTGCTCAAACTTCTGGACTTCCTTACACACTTCTTTATCAGCTATTAACAATGGTACAAAGTTGCTCATTCCATAGTCATAAGCCACCTACATTCGAGATGTGAGAAGTATATAAGAAGCTAACGAGCCTTACCTCAACAAATGCAATTCCAAACCGTTGAGGTGTAAGGATATCAACTTGAAGACTAGAAGTAACATTGCTTGCATAGTATGGGAGATACTTCCCTTCTGATCCTACCAACAACCTGTGCGAATGTTACATTATCATTGCATCCATATTATGTTACAGACCTGGCATTCAGCTCCAAGAGATTGTGGCCTAGCACCGTCACTTTTGCTTTCGCTCCTGCTTCCAAACATATTGGATAAGCAGCCTCTATAACAGGATATCTCTTGCTAGTCTCCTCATGAAGTGAAGGTGATGAAACAATTCCTGCATAAAATATCTCTCTCTCTCTATATATATATATATAGTACACGGCGTGGTTTACCATTTTGAATGTGTGCAACTTTATTGTCAAGAAATGCTGACATAAAGCCTTTGTCCCAAAAGCCAGAGTCGGCTGCACATATAAGCTTCACCAGAGAACCATTCCAATCCTCATGCAGCTGCAGACAATGGACTGTCAACGATGCAAACAGAGAGCTACTAACGTACCCTCAACCAGACTGTGTCAGGCATAGCAATGAAAAGAGTAAGGATAGTGCATCCGGACCGAATATAACCTTCAAGCTCCACTGGCATGTTTGCCAGCCACTCCAGTATCTGCAAACAGAATCAGCTAAACCACTACAGCAACATCATATCTCAAATATTGCCTGTTCACGCAGTCTGCGAGGGAAGTCTGCCGGGTTCCAGTCGTAAAACTTAAAAGATATCCGCCTTGTGGGGCACTGCGCACATAAGAGAAAGATGAGACGGTCCGTTTCAGCACTGTGGCTTACCGGAGAAGTGTAAGAAGATGGCTTTCTAATGGTCGAAGATGAAACAGATGGACCCAAGTGCTTGTTGTTCTCTTTAGGTTGACTAATGTGTTCATCACCAGTTTGTTCCTCCAAGAGAAGTGCAAGTAATGACTGCTCACCAGTGGCACTTGTATCATGCGGAGCAAGCGAGTTCTCACGTACTGCAGCAGATTCCGGCTCCTTGCCCACTAGATGATGCTCATGCGACTCCAAAGAATAGAGGGGCGCAGCACTAGTTTCGGGTGGGGTTTCTGGCAGGCGGCCTTGCACATCACTGGCACTCACTGCATGCAACATTCTTCCTCAGCGATAAAGAGTAAATTTACAAAGACTGAAATACCATCCGAGTTGTTTGTGTTGGCTGGTAACTGAGGCTGTTCGTTGAAAACAGATTCATCAGGAAGTTTGCGCCTCCTGTTGTTATGCCTTTCCAATTTCCTCCTGCAGCTGCGCTTGTCACCATCGAAATCGGCCACAGGATGAAATCTGCAAGACAGGAGCGTGATTGTGAGTGATTCAATGTGTGAGACTTACTTGCCACATTGTTGACAGTATCTGTGGTTATGATTATGTAAAACGACGGAAGTAGCATTGGCGCAACTAAGGCAGACTCTGTGCCTCTGGTGGTAGCCCTTGAGCTGCCTCAGGTCTGACTCACAATTCGGTACCTGACAACGTGCCCGCTTGTGCAACCTATCCTCCTCCTCTTTGTCTTCCTCGTCTGAGCAGGCACACGGCACTCGCCCCGCCAGATAATTGGGGCAGCTGAGCCTCGGATCTCGCCGCCTCCGCTGCTGTGGTGTATCTTCTGTTGCTACAAGGGACTCATGAGTTTCCGTCGAGTCCACTGAATGAGCCAGTAGCAGGACGCTATCCCAATCCCATAGGGCGCCTGTGTCATGATTGCTGTTTGCCATTACCTTACCAAGCTGCTCAGTCTCTGTCTCTACTGCTTCTGACCTTTCAGCTTGCTAAGACGAGCGGCTACGATGGGCCGCGGTTCGGACCCGCCAAAACAAATAAAATAACAAAAACAAATAAGTCCATTTTTATTCCCTGTGAAGGGTATGGCGGCTCGCATTCTTCGACTGCAGATGGCTTTAATCCCCATGCTGCTCCTCCTTGTGGTGCCATATCTGTTATCCCTCCTGTTGAATCCAGGCTTGCTCCACCAGTTCGCCCGTCTACCTGCCGAATGCGACATATTTAGTGGCACATGGGTGTATGACGATTCTTTCCATCCCTTGTATCAGCCATCGTCGTGCAGCATCCTAGAGCAGAGCTTCAGATGCCAACAAAACGGCCGTCCGGACCACAGCTACACCAAATGGAGATGGAAGCCCCGGGGCTGCAACATTCCTAGGCATGTGTCTTTCCAAACCGCTGTCTTTCACTAACAACTGCGTATTTGCAGCTTCAATGGCATGTTCATGCTTGAGAGGTTACAAGACAAGCGGATTGTCTTTGTGGGGGATTCCATGGGGAGAACCCAATGGGAGTCACTTGTCTGCATGCTCATGGCCACGGTGATTGACAAATCCTCTGTGTTTGAAATTAACAACAGCAGCATCACTAAGCGTACACAATATCTGGCATTCCACTTCAGTACACACAACGTCACAGTAGAATACCACCGTTCACCTTTCCTTGTCCAAGTGGCTCCATCTCCAAAACATGCTCCAAAGAGAGTACGTTCCATTCTCAAGCTTGACAAGTTGGAGGCATCAGAAAGGCAATGGCGTTCTGCCGACGTGCTCGTGTTCAACTCTGGACACTGGTGGAATCCTTCCAAGACGCATCAAATGTTGTAACCCAAACTCAGGTAATTGTATGCATCAGCACCAGACCAGCTGACTCTCTGTGGTGGCAGGGGTTGTTACTTCTACGTTGCTGATTCTTTGAGGCTCGGATTGAAAGTGGAGGCTGCTTACCAAAGAGCATTGAGGACTTGGGCATCGTGGGTTGAGAGCACTGTCAACACGACCAAGACCCGAGTGGTTATAAGAAGCTTTGAGCCTTCACATTGGGAGTAGGTCGATTCTCACACCTGTGTTTCTTTTGTGCTGATTGCACCTGCTTTCCAGTTGGCAGAGGAAAAAATGCTACACCCAGAAGCAACCCAATGTGACTACCAAGTGGAATCCAGCCAAGCAGTTCTTGTTGTACAACCGAATCCTGAATAGAGTTGTCAAGGGCATGAACAAAACCATCGAACTCCTAAATATCGCTGCCTTGACAGAATCCAGAAGTGATGGTCACGTCGGGAAATGGACCGGAGGAGATCCCCCTCTGGATTGCAGCCACTGGTGCCTTCCTGGAGTTCCAGACACGTGGAACCAACTGCTGTACGTAACACTATTTAGAAAGAATTCAAATTGATTCTCGTAAAATTGGTACACAAATATGTCTGTCTCTATTCGACAGTGGCAAGCAAATCTCCAGCTCTACAGAAGCAAAGCTTTTCGTCGGTACCAAAGTTTACCTGCAAACAAACGTCAAGCATGCAAAGCACAAAGGGAAGTTACGCAAAGCACAAAGAAACGTTACAACGCTACTTACCTCGTAGGCATTGATATCAGAGAGCATGACCTGCCCCAACAAACAGTCAGTCATCAATAAATACAGAACTGTAGTACCTTTTGGCCTTTTTCAACTGCCTCGGCTTCTTTCCCAATCGAAATCACCTAGTGGTCGAATAAATTACAGCAATAGTAACAAAACATGAAAGGCTCACCTCGCCAATGAGGTACCTTTCAAATTTGACAGCTGACTTGGGCAGTAGCACTCCACCCTCGGATTTCTGTAATAGAAAAAAAACAATTAACCTCAAGGTTCTGAAAAGCACGGAACTTGCCTCAGACAACTCTTCCAGCCGAACAAGCACTCTATCGCCCCGAGGAGCCACCTGCACGATCAACCAAGCAATGCGTGACTAAAATATGAGACAATTTATGTGCTAGCCTTAAATGGATCCATAGCTTCACATGCTCTTATGTTGACAGGCCGCCGACTAGTGCCCAGGCACACGCCGCCTGGACGAGAGCGCGAAAACACAATAGCCGGCGCCCGCAGCGTTGGAATCGCCATCCCGGTGACCGCCATGACCATCTACTTAAATTCTTAAAACCCTATACATGACCTAAACTTAATAAATTTTGTTTTTTAATTAAAGTAAATATAAATTAGAATTGTCTTCTCAATTATATTATTTTTTAATAAAATAAATAAAATTAAAAATCTTAATTATTTATTTTAATATATTTTATAAATTTTATTTAAACTTACGATAATAAAACACATGGTAAGAAAAATAAATAAATAAATCTAGACTTTGAGAGAGGCGTGTGAATACTAAATACGATTCAATTAGGTCTGACTAATACAGGGTATTTATACTAAGTGTTATTAGCTAAGATTAGCACTCTTGGTACCAAGTAAATTATGGTGCCCAGATTAGCCAGCCCCAGATTAGGCAATGCCCAATATTAGTGTGTATGAATCCTAATGCCACTTGGCACCTCCATGGTAGAGTATACGTGGTGTATATACGTAGTATATACCATGGAACCTTACATCATCCCCCTCTCAAGACGTGGCTTCTACCTATCAAGGTGGTCCTCCTCCTTGGACGAGTGTCCGTTGGTGGAATGGTAGTAACCGACACACATGAGTGACATGTTGTGACTCACGCCGCTTCAAGCGATACACTTGTGTTCCCAATTGTTCTTCAACACTCCAAGGCCCGACCCATCGCGGTTGAAGCCCTGTTGCGTGTGTTTAATCCCTAACATTGGAAACTTATCGAGAACCAAATCTCCCACTTGGTATTGAGGTGGCATTCGATGTCGTTGATTGTAAGTCCGACGCTGATACTCTTGTGCCACGAGCTAACTGTTCTCCACCTTGAGCATACAACAGAGAAAGAACTTGGTTCAAATGCTCCAATCACATACGCCCATCCATATACCGTGCCTCATGAGGAGTGATGCCAACTGCTGGTGGCAATACAAGTTCACGACCATACAAAGCTTTGAATGGGGAAATCCCTATTGACTTGTGAGGGGCTGAAACATAAGCAAATTGGAGATATGAAAGCCACATATTCCAATCCGTATGGTCAGGGTGCACATGCTCTTTGTGGTCGCTGAAGAGATTCTCACACGGCTCGCGTGTGTTTGAACTTCTCCCATATTTTGCTGTTGTAGTGGTTGGTGTCTGCAGCGTCCCATTCCGCCGATAACTTATGGTACTGTTTGATTATGAGATTCGGCTTCGCTAAAAACGCCAATCTTTTCGTCAGCTTCTCACGGGTATGCTCGAAAAGTTTTGTTGCCATTGTTCCTTTGTTGTGTTCGTCGAGAAGTCGTTGGGCTGCCATTATTGTGTGCTAGCCACTAATGATGTAGTACTTGATTGATTTTCTATTCTCCGTTTGAACCTTCCTTATTTGTTCCGGTGTTGTGATCCACACTTTGTCAGCGCCTTTGTTTTTTTCGTAGTATGCGCACAAAACAGCATTATGTGGAATGGTGTAAGAATTGTCATCCTTCATCTTCTCCATGAGCTCAGTTACACGTTCTTGATTGAGTGGCCTGTAATTGAAGTTTGGGTTGACGCTGCAATACTTAACCCTACACTCGTAAATTCTATCATCCAACATCATTTCCTTGTGGCTTATTGCAGCATGGGACGCCACAGGTGCAGCTGACAAAACGACTAATGATTTTCTTTTATGATCCGAATCAACATGTGTGATCCCCGATTGATGCTGTTTTAATGTTCTCGGCACACTTTTTCAGCTCCCGAAATTTGCTAAGCAAATTGAATGTGATCTATAAAGAACCTAAGACCAAGCCACCCTCTCAATCTCCTTAATGGTGTCGCTGTGTTCTTCTTCAATGTGAAGAGGGAAGATTGCTCCACTTGTGGACTTTTTGTATTGTGAAGCAATCTCTGCTGAGAATACACCTACTCGATGAGTATGAAGATCTTCGAAATAAACATTCAGTTGGATCCCCTCCATAGATGGGCTTTCGTTGAGTTGAAGAAGAACTCCACGGTCAACATCATTAGTGAACACGTGAACGTCATTATCCACAAGTCGACAAAACCACCCGAAATTAATGTTGTAACTGGTGACCTCTGGATCCGAGAACGTGACATTGGATGGAACAAGGCATATGTTTCGAGCATCGCTCAATCTAGGTTTGCAGCATGCTTTCGAATGCTTGACTAGCACACCCACTTTCCATTGTTTTGCTTGTCCATGCGATGTGATAGAGGTTAGTTTGACAGCAACCATGGTTGTTCCAATGCGCTTCCCGTTTAGTTTGAAATATGGCCAAGTTGTTTCCAGAATCCCCCTGCCCATTTCTTCTCCTGCTCTCGTCTTCAATGCCACCTCAATTCCACATCTGAATACAAAAATGATTAATTCTTCAAGCACATATCCGAGTATAACAGATTTTATTTTAATTCTTACCCTGAATTTGACGACGACTCCATACTAATGACTTAATCTCCTTGTTTAATTAAATCGTCCTTCTGCAAAATAATACATTATGAATACAAATCATATAAAAACGCACACACACTTATATAAACCCAAATATACAAAAATAATACACAGAGAGAAGTGGACGGAATTAACTGTCCAAAGCTCACCTTTGTGCTAGTGCAAAAGAAAGATAATATTTGGTTTTAGAACCACCACAAATGTGAGCTTTGGACAGTTTTACATAGTTTACTGGCTTTTATTCGAAATATTATGATAAGATGATAAAAGTAAATAAAATGAGATATGCAACTTATATATACTAATACACATATATATTCATATGGAAGGTGCGGCAGGATTAATCTCGTCACCCCTTCAATGCCTCCTGAAAGAGTGGGCGGGATTAATCTCGCCACCTTTCTGGAGGCCCTGAATAGGAGTGCGGGATTAACCCTGCCACCCTTCTCGGTTTCAGAGAGAACTTGGCAGGATTTATTTAGCACACCCCTTCAGTGACTCTAGAAAGGCGGCGGGATTAATCTCGCCCACCATGTAAGAATGGTGAAATAAATCTCGCCACCCTTCCCAGTCCTCTCCATTGGTATGTTGTAAACCTTCTACGTTTTAGACATAAACGTTTGGGATTGGTCCGACTCACCAAAGGAGTAAAAAAGGAAGGGTGGCGGGATTCATCCCTCTAACAGGCATTGAAGGCTTGGCGGGATTAATCCGCCGCCCAGTCCCTTCACTCGGTCCCTATGCGGCAGGATTAATCCCGCCGGACGCCAATGCCCTACACGGAATCGGTCAGGATTAATCCCGCCACCTAGGTCCTTCAGGCAAGCCTTTGGCGGCGAGATAAATCCCGCCCAATTCTGCGCAGGGCATGCATACGCGGCGGGATTAATCCCGTCGGACACCAATGCCCTGTGCGGAATCCGGCGGATTAATCCCGCCGCCTAGGCCCTTCAGGCAGGCCTTTGGCGGCGGGAAATCCCGCCCGATTCTGTGCAGGGCATGCATACGCAGCGGGATTAATCTCGTCAGACGCCAATGCCCTGTGCGAAATCCGGCGGGATTTATCCCGCCACCTAGGCCCTTTAGGCAGGCCTTTGGCGGCGAGATAAATCCCGCCCGATTCTGCGCAGGACATGCGTACGCGGTGGGATTAATCCCGCCGCCCAGGCCCTTCACTAGGGCCATGTGCAGAGGGATTAATCCTGCCGCTCATTTGGCTAACCAAATAACCTTCCTGAAATGGCGGCGGGATTAATCCTGCCACTCATGAGGGTAACGAATGAGCGGCGGATTAATCCCGCCGCCGAGTGGCTAATCATATAGTGGCGGGATTAATCCCGCCGCTACACACGTCTCACCATATAGCGGCGGGATTAATCCCACCGCTACACACACACACACACAGATATATATATGTATATGTGTGTGTAGGAGAGTGCGTGTGTGTGCCAAAGATAGTCAAATTAAAGAAAAATTATACAGATACACACACACACACAATATATGTATATGTATATGTATATACAGGAGAGTGCGTGTGTGTGCGAGAGATAGATAAATAAATAAAATTATATAGATACTGGTACACATAATATATGTATGTATACATAGGTATATCTATATATATTGTATATGTATATCGTGTGTATGCATGTGTGAAACAAATAAAATCATATAGATAAACAAACACACACACACATATATAAATAAATAAATAGAATATATAATATATATATATATATATATATATATATATCTGTGTCACACAGATATATATATATATATATATATATCTGTGTCACACAGATATATATATATCTGTGTGTGTGTGTATATGTATACGAGTGTGCGTGTGTGCGAGAGATAGAGATCTATAGAGAAAAGAGAAGGATATATATATATCTGTGTGTGTATATGTATACGAGTGTGCGTGTGTGCGAGAGATAGAGATCTAAATTATATTATTAAGATACACACACATATAAATATATATGTGAATAAAAATAAATAAATAAACTCAGAGGAGTGTGCGTGTGAGAGAGAGAAGAGAGAGATCTCACATGTGTGAGAGAGAGAAGGAGATTTCGCCGCCGCTGCTGCCGCCTTACAAACCCTAGGAATATACTTAAACCCTAAAAGGAATAGAATATATATTAACCCTAATCGAATATTCCTTCTAAGAATATACTTAGACCCTAAAAAGAATAAACTATAGATTCGCCCTAAACGAATATTCTTTCATTATATTATCAGCGTGTGCGTGTGCGTGTGCGTGGGTGTATCACATACACCCCAAGAATAAATATCATGCAAGGGTTTAACACGTGTGTGTCCATGAGAGTGTTAAAGTTTCACGTGCAGCGATACATATATACACACATAGTATTATACACATAGACATACATACATATTAGTACATATTAATATTAGAGAGACAGAGTACAGGATTATATATGGTGTGTATGTATGAGAGAAGAGTGACAATACATATTATGGATCATGCATGGTGTGTATGTATGAGAGAAGAGACAGGCTACATATTATGGATCATGATCATGCATGGTGTGTATGTATGAGAGAAGGGATTATGCATGGTGACACTGTGTATGTATGAGAGAAGAGATAGAGTGTTAACAAATGAAAACCGTACACATTGCATATATTAGTACACATATATACATACACATGTGTATACACACAAACATACATATATATTACATGTGTAAATTCAATGTGTTACATACACACAGATTGAGTATATATAGATCATACATGCGTTGAACATGATGTTTTTCAATAAAGAAGCAACATATAATTTCTCAAGTTTGGTTTAGGGCAATGTGCATGTGTGTGCATATGTGTCTTTGTAAGTGCTTCTAATGCGTGTGCACATGTATATATAAATTTATAATCGTGTTTATATATAATATGTGCAAAACAAACATCGAATAATTAAGAAAATAATATTAATATACACACTATGAACATATTTAAATTATACATAATAATATATGATTTTATCTAATATATAGCCATATATAGTTTTAATAATATATATTAATTTAATATTGATAATAAGGTTTAACATTAGAATATTCTTGAAATAATAAGAAATTAATTGAGAAAATCCCATTAATATATACAAATGTAGATTAAGTATTGAAATAATTAACTAAATTAATTATGATAATCATGTTTAATATTGAAATATTCTTGGAATAATAAGAAAATAATAAAGAATATCACATTAATATAAAGAAGATTAATTACTCAAGTAATTAAAAAAATGAAATTAATATACACACTATGAACATATTTTAAATGATACATAATAATACATTTTATCTAATATATAGTCATATATAGTTTTAATAATATATATTAATTTAATATTGATAATAAGGTTTAACATAGGAATATTCTTGAAATAATAACAAATTAATTGAGAAAATCCTATTAATATATAGAAATGTAGAATAATTACTGAGATAATTAAGAATAAGACTAATTTAATTATGATAATCAGGTTTAATATTGGAATATTCTTTCAATATTAAGAAAATAATAAAGAATATCCCATTAATAGTAGGAAATGTAAATTAATTACTCGAGTAATTAAGAAAATAATAATAATAAACATACTATGAATATATTTTAAATGATACATAATAATATATCAATTTATTTATTGTATTAGTGTATATATATATATAATAAAACTCAATAATATATACTTGAATATTAAGAATGTAGAACAATTACAAAAATTTCGTAATATTAAACAGTTTGAAGCACTTGAATAACATTAAATGCAATTTTAAAACACTCATTGGAATTGGAGAGTATATATGTCAGACTGTCGGTTATTTGTTTCAACTCATTTTAAATTTTCTTTTTTGTTATTTCAAAAATTTCGAATTTCTGACATAAGTATTATCAGTCTGACATGTAAATTTGAAAATACATTTAATTTCCCACTCAAATTCAGATCTGGTTCTTTCTCCGGCAAGGGTTTCTTCATTTCTTTATTTTTCACTCTTCAGATTTTCTTTTTTCTTCTTAGTGATCAGCTCAGGAGCGACATTAAATTGGGTGCGCTATTGTTTATAGGAAAGCACGGCGCCTTCAGTGCTGTTTACAAGTATTATAAATAAATTTAGATATATTTATAAAGATTCACTCTCTTACATTCTCTCTTAAATTTTAGAATTTAGGGATTTAGGAATGCATTAGGATTACAATATATTCTGTTAGGGATTTATTCTGTTTAAATATACCTTTAACTTAATATTCTCGGTTAGCCGGGGCAGCGGGATTAATCCGGCCATTTTTTTTTCGCCTCTTTGAAGAGGTAGCGGGATTAATCCTACCACCATCTCTTTCATAGTTATGGCAGAATTAGTTCGGGCAATGCTTCTCCGCCTCTTAAAAAGAGCGGCAAGATTAATCCAGTCGATAACTCTCTCAATTGATAATGATTTACTTGAATTTATTAGAAAGAGTTGTCAGCGGAATTAATCTTGCCAACCTTTTAGGAGGCAGAGAAGGGGTGGCAGGATTAATCTCGTCAATACTTCCCTGTTTAAATATTTGTGGGCAGAATTCATCCCGAATCTCTTTGAAATCATAGTTTCGGAGAGTTGTGTGCGGGATTAATCCCGCCGCTTATTCCCCGTCGTCAGAGTTGTGGGCGGGATTAATCCCGCCGCCTATTCTCCATCGTCAGTGTTGTGGGCGGGATTAATCTCGCCCCCTCTTCCTTGTCGGAGGAATTTGCGGCGGGATTAATCCCGCCGACTCTCATAGACGAGGAAGATCCGCTGGCGGGATTAATCCCGCCGGTACTTCCTCATCGAAAGGAGCCCGCGACGAGATTAATCCCGCCGCTACTTCCTCATCGGAGGGAGCCCGCGGCGGGATTAATCCTGCCAGTACTTCCTCATCGGAGGGAGCCCGCGGCGAGATTAATCCCGCCGCCTCTCTCCGACGAGGAAGTATTGGCGGCGGGATTAATCCAGCCGACTCTCTCCGATGGGGTAGAGTCGACGGCGGGATTAATCCCGCCGCTACTTCCTCGTCGGATGGAGCCCACGGCGGGATTAATCCCGCCGGTACTTCCTCGTCGGATGGAGCCCACGGCGGGATTAATCCCGCCGGTACTTCCTCGTCGGAGGGAGCCCGCGGCGGGATTAATCCCGCCGCCTCTCTCCGACGAGGAAGTATTGGCGGCGGGATTAATCCAGCCGACTCTCTCTGATGGGGTAGAGTTGACGGCGGGATTAATCCCGCTGACTCACTCTGAAGGAGTAAAGTCTGCGGCGGGATTAATCCCACCCATTAGTTAATAAATTAATAAAGCATGAGATATTATCTTTATACATAATTATGTATTATTGCACATGCATATTATTAAGCAACCGCAGTTATGATTTCTTAGAAATATTACATAAACAGATATCATAAATAACACAATTATTTATGTGCAGGACAATATGTATAATACTGGAGATAAAGTATGTCTTCTTCGGAACAACGAGATAGTTGGCACTAGAATTGTGGAAGTTCGAGATGATAATGCATCATGTCACAATATTGCCCAAGGATCTTGTGTGTACGTATGGGTGAACACCATTTTCAAGCATGTTGAGGTTCCTGGAATGGAATTTGAGGAGGGTTCTCCTGTATTGTGGAATTTGGATGAAGTCAAGGCTGACACAGAATATACAGAGTCACAAACAAACAATAGCACGAGTTTTCCAGATGATAGCTTGCTTGCTGTGATGGATGAGGTGATTCTCTTTCTTCATGAGATTGAGGTTGGGAGAGGCATCATCACAGCTATAAATCCAATGGAAGCAGTGTCAGAAGAGAAACTAGGGTCCGACTTCATGGGTGTAGTTGTGACAGAGGTTTCACCTAATGGCACTTTACATCCTGGATCCCTCGTGAGGTGGCGAACATCTGAATTAAGACGGCAAGATGGTTCAACATATTCTGAGTTGGATTTCAATAATAACAACCCGGAAGAACAATTCATATTTGAAGAGGTTCCTTGCATTAGTCCTATTATAAGAAAAAGGCGATTCATGGGTTGCAGATCTTCCCCTGCATGTTTCAGCAAGAGGATCCTACATCTTCCGAAAGTGTTACGAGCATTTCCACGATTGACTACTGCAAGAAGAAGTGTTGTCATTTTACAAAAATAGGTAAATCATTTTACTTAAGGGTTTCTCAAGCTCATACTTACTTTTATTTTCTAGATATGTGCTAGCATACTTGTCAATGCTTGTTGCCAAAGGTGTGTTTAAAACAATCACGCTCAGTTTTCTTATGGTTGGTCACACTCATGAAGATATTGATGCGTTCTTCAGCAAGGTCTCCAACTCTACAAAAAGGCCAAGTGCACTTACCTTACCGCATATGATGAATCTTTTTGAAACCTGCATCTCCAAAAAAGTTGTGCTTTGCTTGTGACTGAGGTGCCAGATTTTAAAAAATTTCTCAAGGAGTATATAAAAGAGGGGAGTGATTCTTTAGTTGGTCACCTTGTGCCGCTACAATTCTTTTTCTCCATACGAGATGGTATACCTATTATGCAGTACAAGTTACGACCATCATAGCAGGAGTGGTTACCGAAAGAGGGGTTAATGCTCTTCAAAAGTGGAGAGAATGGAAAGCCACTTCTCCCAGAAGGACAACCAGACCTTATTCCATTGAGTGCCCAGCTCAAGGAACAAGAGGTTATTATTGATGGCATTAAAAAATATGTGGCATGGGTTCAAAAATCAATGCCAAAGAATTCTGATAAGGCAACTGGTTACTCAGAACTATATAAGCATGTGGTTGACTATTGGGAGACTGTTGTTCGAGAGTTGGAAGGGCCTATTGTCACAAGTACAGAATTGCAACACCCTTTTTGGTCTAAAACAAGGTGGCGAGAGGAGATTGAAATGACATCACTGAGCACAGACGACATAGAAGCCAGTAGTGATGTGGAAGTGCAAACTCTACACTTTGTTGAACAAAGGAACCAAAAACCTAAAGCATACTTTGATTGCTGCAAGGATCTTCAAAAACTAATGATGGTTCTCATTACTCCAGATGCGTCATATAATCAGCCTATTTGGATGGGTCAAATTATCGACACACCTGAAGTAATCACAAAAAATAGTATTGTTAAGGTTGCATGGTTCAAACCACAAAAAAGGCGACACGAGAAGGAGAGCGAAAGATATAATGGATGCCTATAGAAAACATGATGGTCTCCCAATCAAAAAGACCCAGCATGTTTTATAAATGTTAAATCCATTCGATATGGGTGGATGTCAAGAAGCGTTGATAAAGTCACGATTAACAAAACTGCAAGGGAATGTATGTTTTCTGAAGCTTAAAGCAATTACAAAATTATAAAATATCATATATTTAATATTCTATAATATATTATAAACTCTTTAATAATAGTACCAAATTGTTTACTTAACTATATAAATTTAAAAAATGATATGGAAGATTGACTATATTATTATAGGATTTATATTATATATTATTACTACTACAAATTTTTAATTAATAATGTTATATTTAAATATTAATATTTTAATAACAACATCAATATTTATATAATGTACCTCTTATGCTCTTCCTTAATTGTTATATTAGGCAATATATTATATAATTTAATACTTTCTACTTTTATAATGTTATTAATTTTTGTTCAATGAATGCTATAATTTATTAAAGGGTCGAATACAAAATAGAATATTTTAAAGAATATTTTTTTTTCAAACATATATTCTAAAGAATATTCCTTTAATATTAGAAAATGTTAATTAAATAGCTAAAATTGCTAATTATTAGGAAATGGGACTATAGCCATGCCCATTTAGTTATAACATGCATAGACTTTATGGGGTAACATTACTGCCTGTAGGAAATCGTTTCAAATGGTCATGATGGATTGACAGGTGTCAAAAATCCTTCTTTGGAAAAGGCGCTAGAAGATTTAATAGAAAAGCTTAATTGTGCAAGCATATACAAAGAAGACACTTATTATTTAATTTTTGCACACTTACCTAATACTTACATTTTCAGGTATTTAATTTCTGATTTTGTTCATATCATCGGTACTTTTGCCTTTGTTTTCGCCAAGAAGAACATACATCACTAGATTGGATTTATATTAATGATGCTGATCCTAGGTGTATTGATATGATTGTTCACTTAATTGTTAAGAATGCACCAAACAATTTCAAACTTCTAAACAACTGGCCAAGCATTTGTTTCGCTCCAATGGACTTAAATCTTCATCCAATACAACGATAGCCAAGAGGGACGTATTCGGCAATGTACGACCATGATCGAGAACTTGAACAAGTGGATAAAGAGATTCTCAATTGACTACCTGAACAAACCCATACAAGAGTATTTGAGAAAGTTCCCTTCTGAGAATTGCAACAGCTCTAAGGAGGAATCTTGTTCGATGTCAGAATCTGAGGACGATCCTAAACCAAATATCACATCGAAATTATCTCAAAGAGTACATAACATTCAATTACTCTACTAATCATGGAAACATCAACTGAAGAAACATAAGATGTTGAATAATTTCCCAAGCGGTTAAAACCTTCTTCACTTGGCTCAGAAGGTAACATGGAACATGAATTGTTAAAGTAAAAATAGTTACAAATGAGTGTAACATATTAAGGTATTTTTGTATATTTTGTGTATATTTGTATAAAAATAAATTCTCAAGGACTAAAGAAGCTTTTAATTCAAACATGGGTTACACATTAACAAGGTAAATAATATACCTTGGTAACTATAAGGCCAGTTAACTATAATTTTATGTAATAAAACAGTTGAGTACAAGGATTTTCAATAGTGGCATGAGGTAAGAGGGGTATGACAAAAATTAATAGTGCCACATCAGAATGACATAGTTCATGTAGGAAATGTACAACAATGCAGCTCAAAACATCTTCACTACGGGGATTACTTGTCTTGACAAGTTACAAAAGAATATTATAATTGAGGTTGTTAATTCTTTTAGTTTATGCATCATCGCCTTAAGTTCCTAAATCACTTTCTCTAGCATGTGCAATATCTGAATCTTGTAAGAATGCACGTTGTAACTAAAGTGGGCATGATACGTGAAAATGGGAATATAAAATAAATTACTAATTAATACTTAAGTTTTAATTATTAATTAATCATTTAATTAATATGTAATTAAGCCTTAAATATTAATTAATTAATTAATTAATCCTTCAATAACCTTACTTAGTAAGGAATATTCCTAAAATATCTTAGAATATTCATATTATTCTAAAAATAGTTTACAATAATGAAGAAATACTATCAAACATAATTACAAATGAAATCATTTTCTTATCAACATGTTAATTTTTTATAAATACTTTCTTTCTATCATACAAAGAAATCTTTTCATTTTGTCTAAATCATCACTCTCCGGATTAATCAAATCATTTTGGTCAATATCTTGATGTTGTTGCCACCACTTAACACTCTCACGAATGCAATTGGGAGTTGCCATCCTTGTTAATACATAAGATGTGATAAGAGAAGGTCTGCATAAAGGCTCATCTAAAAACTGACGTTCCTTAAGAATAATATTATAAAGCGCCCGGTTGCTATCCTTCATTTTATAAAATTCAATATCACGAGAAAGAAAAGCTTCAGGAAATGTATGATACGGTGGATACTGCTCACAAAAATTTTCGAGATTCTTCTTTCTGAGGCACGTATCCAAGTAGTTCACTAGCTCATCCATGATATCGGTATCAGAATATGGATCGAAAGTGATTGGATGAATACAAGCAATGTTTTGGTTGAGCATAGCCTTCTGAGGAGAGTCGTCTACTACTAACATCTGTGCGTTCTTCATTATCCTTAAGCGACTGATCTCCCCATGAGTCCCAATTATTCTTTCATTCTTGAAGAAGTATGGCTTGCTTTCCTTTCTTATATTGTGAAATTCGAGAGGTTTATGACACATTCGCTGGTCAAAAATCCAATCTTTACGAATCACCTCTTCTGCAACACTACAATGTTTCTTAAGTAAATTCAACAGCGGTGTTAAGTTATGAATCTGCATGCATGACCAAATCCCCACAAGCGCACCCATCTCCTTAAGCTTTTGAAAGAGACGATCCAACCCTGGACGAAAAATAATATCATATCGAAATTTACCATGACAAGGAATGAAATCTCCTTGTTTGATTTCTTTTTTTCTATCCTGGGGCCTTTGTCGATGAAGCAGAACACCATTGACATCCAACAACACAATATGGCCATGAGTAACATGAGATAGCGTTGCCTCTTGAATACTTTGCAAATCACTTGTTTGCTCCCTTTCACATTTATCCGTTGCCACTATCTCGTTGCCTATCCCTTCATCATTTAATTGTACATCATCCTTACAAGATTCAGATATTGCATGCGCTGAAGAAATTGATTTCGGAACTGAAGCCAATAAAAATGATGATGAAGTGGCCCCCATGGTAACGATGTTTTGAGCTGCATTATTATCCATTTCCTGCATGAACTCTGTCATTCTGACATGTGGCACAAGAAATTGTCGCCAAACCCCTCTCTTACCTCATGCAATGCTGAAAATCCATGTTCTCAATTATTTCATTACATCTGCAAAATGATAATTAGCTGACCTTAAAATTATCAAGGTATATTATTTACCTTGTTAATGTGTGACCCATGTTTGAACTAAAAGCTTCATTAATCCTTGAGAATTTATTTTCTGTACAAATATAAAAGAAATATACAAAAATGCCTTATGTTACACTCATTTACAACTATTCTCACTCTATCAATTCATTATCAATTCTTCTTCGCTATTACCTTCTGAGTGAGGCGAAGAAGGTCTAAGCCGCTTGTGAGATGGTTCAAGATCTTCTGCATCTTCTATTGATGTTTCCATGGGTCCTGGAGTGTGCGAATGTTCTGTACTCCTCGAGATAACTTCCGGTCTAATATCTGATTGAAGTTCGTTCTCAGACTCCGAGATTGAACCAGATTCACCTTCAGAGCTATCGCACTTATCTGGAGGGAACTTTCTCAAATACGCCTTTATGGATTCGTTGGGGTACTCAGTTGAGACCCAATCTATCCACTTGTTCAGGTCCTCAACCATGGTCTTATCCTTTTCAACGGCAAACACACATGTATGCCGAAGGTAACACTCCTTCAAGACGGACCCCCTAGTGCAGTAGTCAAAAACCCACGCATCACTGTGAGGACCCCTGATCAAGTTGACGATGCTCCGTGCCGCTTGACTTGTAATGTTTGGATAACGTACATTGCCGAATACGTCACTCATACCTATCGGTGTATCGGATGGAGGTTCAGGGCCGTTGGAGTGCAAACAGATGCCTGGCCAGTCATTTGGAAGCTTGAAATTGTTTGGCGCATTCCTAACAACCAAGTGAACAACGGTATCAATGCACTTGGGATTAGCATCGTTCATATAAAATCCTGTCCAACGATGTCTATTCTTCTTGGCGAAGGCGAAGGCAAAAGTATCGGTGACATGAGCAAGAATCAAGAAATAAATACCTGAAAAAGTAGGTATCAGTGAAGAGCGCAAGCATGAATTCAATAATAAATACCTTCTATGTATATGCTTGCACGGCTAAGTTTCTCCACCAGATCCTCTAGTGCCCTATCTGTCGAAAGATTTTTTGACACCCGCCGATCCATCACGAACAATTGAAACGGTTTCCTACAAGCAGTGATGTTACCCCATAAAGTCTCCGAATCTAACAACAAACATCTGTAGGGCTTGTCGTGATTCGTAGCATCCTCCTTTATAAGGTTCAATTCGGTTCTCCGCTGCTGAAGGACTGCCATAAGAGAAGGCGTCATCCCAATGTTCTCCTTTTTGGCGTTGGCGTGCAATAGATTCTTGCCAGATCTTCCGATTGGTTCACCCATTCGACAAGCATATCATCGTTCGTCACATGCAAATATTTGCTGACCTCTTCATATGTTGAAGTCGAGGTCCAACCCAGTTTGTGGCAGTGTATTCCCAACCACTCCTTGAAATGCCTGACCGTCTTCAACTCCATTGCCTTGAGATGAAAAGGAGAGGTTGGGCTGCTGTTATTAATTTGTAGTTTGCCATCGATCACCAAATCAGCCAAGACTTCCATCTCCTCCATCGTTGTTCCATTTAAAGGCTTCAACCATGTGAGCTTGAAATCGTTGTCTACATCCTTTGTAGATTGAACAGACTTAGCCTTCGGCGTCTTACTGGGTTTCTTTGCAGACTTTTCTGAGGGCTCCCCTTCACTTGTCTGCTTCTTCTTCAGTGTTCCTTTTGAAAAGGATTCCATAATCCCCAACCATTTGGCAAAGATCCTATCTTCGGGGCAAGAAATCAACATCATCAGAAAGGATGTTTCCTTCCCGCCCACCTGGGCAAAATCAACTGCTGCAATTTCTTCAACTCTCTGAGGAAAAAGACAGATTAATATACCGGCGAGATAAATCCCGCCCAAACAATTTGCTTACCCGGTATTCCGCAGATTGTGTATTCCCTGCGGTAGCTCTTTGTGGTCGCTGAAGAGATTCCCACACGGCTCGCGTGTGTTTAAACTTCTCCCATATTTTGCTGTTGTAGTGGTTGGTGTCGGCAGCGTCCCATTCCGCCGATAACTTATGGTACTGCTCGATTGTGAGATTCGGCTTAGCTAAAAACGCCGATCTTTTTGTCAGCTTCTCACGGGTATGCTCGGAAAGTTTTGTTGCCATCGTTCCTTTGTTGTGTTCTCGAGAAGTCGTTGGGCTGCCGTTATTGTGTGCTGGCCACTAATGATGTAGTACTTGATAGATTTTTATTCTCCGTCTGAATCTTCATGAGTTGTTCTGGTGTTGTGATCCAGACTTTGTCAGCCCTTCCTTCTTTCATAGTATGGACACAAAACAGCATTATGTGGAACGGTATAAGAATTGTCGTCCTTCATCTTCTCCATGAGCTCAGCTACACGTTCCTGGTTGAGTGGCCTGTAATTGAAGTTTGGGTTGACGCTGCAATATTTAACCCTACAAGGATAAATCTTATCATCCAACATCATTTCCTTGTGACTTATTGCAGCATGAGATGCCACAGGTGCAGCTGACAAAACGATTGATGATTTTCTTTTTCCGAATCAACATGTGTGATCCCCGACTGCAGCTGTTCTAGTGTTCTCGGCACACTCTTCCAGCTCCCAAAGCTTCCTAAGCAAATTGAACGTGATCTGTAGAGAACCTGAGACCGAGCCACCCTCTCAATCTCCTTATGATGTCGCTGTGTTCTTCTTCAATGTGAAGAGGGAAGATTGCTCCACTTGCTGATTTTCTGTATTGTGAAGCAATATCTCCTGACAATACACCTACTCGATGAGTCTGAAGATCTTCGAAGTAGACATCCAGATGGATCCCCTCCATAGATGGGCTTTCGTTGAGTTGAAGAAGAACTCCAAGGTCAACATCATTAGTGAACACGTGAACGTCATTATCCACAAGTCGACAAAACCACCCGAAATTAATGTTGTAACTGACGACCTCTGGATCCGAGAACGTGACATTGGATGGAACAAGGCATATGTGTCGAGCATCGTCCAATCTGGGTTCGCAGCCTGCTTTCGGGTGCTTGACTAGCGAATCTACTTTCCATTGTTTTGCTTGTCCATGAGATGTGACAGAGGTTAATTTGACAGCAACCATGGTTGCTCCAATGCGCTTCCCATTTATCTTAAAATATGGCCAAGTTGATTCCAGAATCCCCCTGCCCATCTCTTCTCCTGCTCTTGTCTTTAATGTCACCTCAATTCCACATCTGAATACAAAAATGATTAGTTCAAGTATCCGAGTATAACAGATTTTATTTTAATTCTTACCCAGAATTTGACGACGACTCCATACTAATGACTCGATCTCCTTGTTTGATCAAATCGTCCTTCTGCAAAATAATACACTATAAATATAAATTATATAAAAACGCACACACACTTGTATAAACCCGAATATACAAAAATAATACACAGAGAGAAGTAGACGTAATTAACTGTCCGAAGCTCACATTTGTGTTAGTGCAAAAGAAAGATAACA
Source organism: Selaginella tamariscina (assembly GCA_003024785.1). Taxonomy (NCBI): domain Eukaryota; kingdom Viridiplantae; phylum Streptophyta; class Lycopodiopsida; order Selaginellales; family Selaginellaceae; genus Selaginella; species Selaginella tamariscina. The sequence goes on along the minus strand of PUQB01000034.1, from coordinate 48,768 downwards.
TTTCGTTTTAGAACCACCACAAATGTGAGCTCTGGACAGTTTTACATAGATTCCTAGCTTTTACTCGAAATATTATGATAAGATGATAAAAGTAAATAAAATGAGATATGCAACTTATATATACTAATACACATATATATTCACATGGAAGGTGCGGCGGGATTAATCTCGCCACCCCTTCAATGCCTCCTGAAAGAGTGGGCGGGATTAATCTCGCCACCTTTCTGGAGGCCTTGAACGGGAGTGCGGAATTAATCTTGCCACCCTTCTCGGTCTCAGAGAGAACTGGGCAGGATTTATTTCTCACACCCCTTCAGTGACTCCAGAAAGGGGCGGGATTAATCTCGCCCACCATGTAAGGGATGGTTAAATGAATTTCCCCACCCTTCCCATTCTCTCCATTGGTATGTTGTAAACCTTCTACGTCTCAGACAGAAACGTTTGGGATTGGTCCGACTCACCAATGGAGAAAAAAGGAAGGGTGGCGGGATTCATTCCTCCAACAGGCATTGAAGACTCGGCGGGATTAATCCCGCCGCCCAGGGCCTTCACTCGGTCCCTATGCGGCGGGATTAATCCCGCCGGACGCCAATTCCCTGCGCGGAATCGGGCGGGATTAATCCCGCCGCCTAGGCACTTCAGCAGGCCAATGGCGGCGGGATAATCCCGCCCGATTCCGCGCAGGGAATGGCGTCCGGCGGGATTAATCCCGCCTCCCAGGCCCTTCACTCGGGCCTTAGTCGTCGGCGGGATTAATCCCGCCGCCAATGCCCTGTGCGAAATCTTGCGGGATTAATCCCGCCGCCTAGGCCCTTCAGGCAGGCCAATGGCGGCGGGATAAATCCCGCCCGATTCCGCGCAGGGCATGCGTACGCGGCGGGATTAATCCCGCCCACCATGTAAGGGATGGTGAAATTAATCCCACCACCCTTCTAGTTCCCTCCATTGGTATTTTGTAAACCTTCTCCGTCTCAGACAGAGTTAGTCGGGATTGATTCAACATACCAATGGGGTAATGAAGGTTCGGAGATTAATCCCGCCACCGGGTAATGAAGGTTCGGAGAGGACTAATCCCGCCGCCCTCTCGTAAATCATGCGCTCACACATATATATTGGCTGCGGCATTTTGAACAGGGATGGGTGGGGGGGATTAATCCCGCCGCTTATATCCTGCGGAAGTGCCTGAGCGGCGGGATTAATCCCGCCGCCCTCCGCAAAGGGCATGAGCGTGGGGCCGGATTAATCCGCCATTCATGTCCTGCGTGAATTCCCTGGGCGGCGGGATTAATCCCGCCGCCCATCCCCTGTAAATGCCCTGTGCGGAATCCGGGGGATTAATCTCGCCCATTAGGGCCTTCACACAGGCCATTGCCGGCGAGATAAATCCCGCCGCATTCCGCGCAGGGCATGGGTGAGCGGCGGGATTAATCCCGCCGCCGAGGCCCCTCACGCAGGCCATGGGCGGCGGGATTAATCCCGCCGCCGAGGCCCCTCACGCAGGCCATGGGCGGCGGGATTAATCCCGCCGCTCTTCGGTTTGTCGTACAGCGGCGAGTTAATCCCGCCGCCCATAGCCTACGTGAAGGGCCGCGGCGGCGGGATTAATCCCGCCGCCATGGCCCCAACCATATAGCAGCGGGATTAATCCCGCCGCCGAGGCTATAAACCTATAGCGGGGGGATTAATCCCGCCGCTCGAAGGGCCTTAGCGTGTGTGCGAGAGATAAAATTAATAAATAAAAAAATTATACAGATAAAAACACACACATATATATATGTGTGTGTGTGTATATATATATATATATGTATGTATGTATGTATGTATAGGAGTGTACGTGTGTGTGCAAGAGATAGATAAATAAATAAAATTATACAGTACTGGTACACATAATATATGTGTGTACATAGGTATATATATGTGTGTATATGTATATCGTGTGTATGCGTGTGAGCGAAACAAATAAAATCATACAGATAAACAAACACACACACACACATATATATACACAGGAGTGTGCGTGTGTGTGCGAAAGATAAAACTAATAAAAAATAAAATTATACAGATAAACACACACATATATATGTGTGTATATAAATATATAATCCATAGAGAAAGAGAGAGAGTCTGTGAATATATAAGCATATATATAAACTAGTGTTGTATGTATGTATATATGTATATAGGTATATATATATGTGTATATGTATATTGTGTGTATGCGTGTGTGAGCGAAACAATAAAATCATACAGATAAACAACACACACACACACACACATATACATACACAGGAGTGTGCGTGTGTGTGCGAAAGATAAAACTAATAAATAAATAAAATTATACAGATAAACACACACATATATATATGTGTGTATATAGATATATAACCCATATGAATATATAAGCATATATATAAACTAGTGTTGTATACTATTTGTTAATATGCATTGATTATATATATATATATATATGTGTGTGTGTGTGTGTGTGTGTGTGTGTGTGTGTGTGTGTGTGTAAAGCAGTGTGCGTGTGTGTGGGAGAGATAGATCAATAAAAAAAAATTTACAGATACTGGTACACATAATATATGTATGTATATATGTATATAGGTATATATATATGTGTATATGTATATCGTGTGTATGCGTGTGTGAGCAAAACAAATAAAATCATACAGATAAACAAACACACACCCACACACACATATACATACACAGGAATGTGCGTGTGTGTGCGAGAGATAAAACTAATAAATAAATAAAATTATACAGATAAACACACACACATATATATGTGTGTATATAGATATATAACCCATATGAATATATAAGCATATATATAAACTAGTGTTGTATACTATTTGTTAATATGCATTGATATATATATATATATATAATATATATATATGTGTGTGTGTGTGTGTGTGTGTGTGTGTGTAAAGCAGTGTGCGTGTGTGTGGGAGAGATAGATCAATAAAAAAAAATTTACAGATACTGGTACACATAATATATGTATGTATATATGTATATAGGTATATATATATATGTGTATATGTATATCGTGTGTATGCGTGTGTGAGCGAAACAAATAAAATCATACAGATAAACAAACACACACCCACACACACATATACATACACAGGAATGTGCGTGTGTGTGCGAGAGATAAAACTAATAAATAAATTTATACGCACACTCCTATACATATATACATACATACATACACACACACACACACACAGATCTCACCTGTGTGCACAGCCGCCGCTGCCGATTTCACAGCCGCCACCTCTTGAAACCCTAAGAATATAACTAAACCCTAAAGGAATTAAATATATATATTAACCCTAATAGAATATTCCTTCTGAGAATATACTTAAACCCTAACAAGAATAAAATATAGATTCGCCCTAAACGAATATTCTTTCATTATATTATTAGCGCGTGCGTGTGCGTGGGTGTATCACATGTGCGTGCGTGTGCGTGCGTGTGCGTGGGTGTATCACGTGTGCGTGCGTGTGCGTGGGTGTATGTATGAGAGAAGAGTGACAATACATATTATGGATCATGCATGGTGTGTATGTTTGAGAGAAGAGAGACAGTACATATTAACATGGATCATGCATGGTGTGTATGTATGAGAGAAGACAGAAAGTACACATATATACATGCACACGTGTATACACACAGACATACATACATATTACATGAGTAAATTCATTGTGTTACATATTAGGGTTTAGGATGGATCATGCATGGTGTGAAGAGAGAGTGTTGAAAAATTATTTTTGTACACACATGTATACACAGGGTTTAGGGTTTAGGGTTTAGGGTTTGCTTCCAATAAGCTTAATATAAATATTACACATGTAAATTCAATGTGTTACATACAGTCACACAGATTGAGTACATATATCATACATGCGTTGAACATGATGTTTTCAATAAAGAAGCAACCTATTTCTTCAGTTTGGTTTAGGGTTGTGCATGTGTGTGCATATGTGTTTTTGTAAGTTCTTGTAATGCGTGTGTAAATTTATGATTGTGTTTATATATGTGTGCAAAACAAACATCGAATAATTAAGAAAATAATATTAATAAACACACTATGAACATATTTTAAATTATACATAATAATATATGATTTTATCTAATATATAGCCATATATAGTTTTAATAATATATATTAATTTAATATTGATAAAAAAGGTTTAACATTGAAATATTCTTGAAATAATAAGAAATTAATTGAGAAAATCCCATTAATATATACAAATGTAAATTAAGTACTCAAATAATTAACTAAATTAATTATCATAATCATGTTTAATATTGGAATATTCTTGGAATAATAAGAAAATAATAAAGAATATCCCATTAATATAAAGAAGATTAATTACTCAAGTAATTAAGGAAATGATATTAATATATATATTATTAAAATTATATATGACTATATTTAGATAAAATGATGTATTATTATGTATAATTTAAAATATGTTCATAGTGTGTATTAATTTAATATTGATAATAAGGTTTAACACATGAATATTCTTGAAATAATAACAAATTAATTGAGAAAATCCCATTAATATATACAAATGTAGAATAATTACTGCAATAATTAAGAACAAGACTAATTTAATTATGATAATCAGGTTAATATTAGAATATTCTTCAAATATTAATAAAATATTAAAGAATATCCCATTGATACTAGGAAATGAAAACTAAATACTCGAGTAATTAAGAAAATAATAATAATAAACAGACTATGAATATATTTTAAATGATACATAATAATATATCAATTTATTTATTGTATAAGTATATATTTTTATATATATATATATAATATAAATATACTTGAATACTAAGAATGTAGAATATAGTCTAAAATTTCGTAATATTAAACAGCTTGAATCACTTGAATAATATTAAATGCAATTTTAAAATACTTATTGGAACTGGAGATATGTCAGAGTGTCGGATATTTGTGTCAACTCATCTTAAATTTTATTTTCTGTTCTTTTTAAAAAATTTGAATTTCTGACATATGTATTGTCGGTCTGACATGTAAATTTGAAAATGCATTTAATTTCCCACTCAAATTCAGATCTGGTTCTTTCTCCGGCAAGGGTTTCTTCATTTCTGTATTTTTCACTCTTTAGATCTTCTTTTTTCTTCATAGTGATCATCTCAGGAGCGAGATTAAATTGGGTGCTATTCTTTATAGGAAAGCACGGCGCCTTCAGTGCTGTTTACAAGTAAGTATTATAAACAAATTTAAAAATACTTATAAAGATTCACTCTCTTACATTCTCTCTTAATTAATCCTGCCAACCATTTTAGGAGGCAGGGAAGGGGTGGCGGGATTAATCTCGCCACCACTTCCCTATTTTAAAGATTTGGGGACAGGATTTATCCCAAGATCTCTTTGAAATCATAGTTTTGGAGAGAGTTATGTGCGGGTTTAATCCCGCCACCCATTCCCCGTCGTAAGAATTGTGGGCGGGATTAATCCCGCCTTGGACTCCCTCCGACAAGGAAGAGCCGGCAGGATTAATCCCGCCGCCTCTTCCTCCTCGGGGGGAGTCTGGCGGGATTAATCCCGCTGACTCTTTCCGGCGAGAATGAGTTGGCGGGATTAATCCCGCCGGACTCCCTTCTTTTGCATCCCATGCCACATATTTTTTGATGCCATCAATAATAACCTCTTGTTCCTTGAGCTGGGCACTTAATGGAATAGGGTTTGATTGTCTTTTTAGGAGAAGTGGCTTTCTATCCTCTCCACTTTTGAAGAGCATTAAGCCCTCTTTTGGTAACCACCTACTTTGATGGTCATAACTTGTACTACATAATAGGTATACCATCTCTTATGGAGAAAAAAACTATAGCGGCACAAGGTGACCAACTAAATAATCACTCCCCTCTTTTATATACTCCTTGAGAAACTTTTTGAAGTCTGGCACCTCAGTCACAAGCAAAGCACAATTTTTTTTGGAGATGCAATTTTTCAAAAAGATCCATCATATGCGGTAAGGTAAATGCACCTTTCCTTTTTGTAGAATTGGAGACCTTACTGAAGAACGCATCAATATCTTTATGAGTGTGACCAACCATAAGGAAACTGAGCGTGATTGTCTTAAACACACCTTTGGCAACAAGCATTGACAAGTATGCTAGCACATATCTAAAAAATAAAAGTAAGTATGAGCTTGAGAAACCCTTAACTAAAATGATTTACTTATGGTTACACAATTATCCATCTGTAAAAGCAAATGACGAGGAAGCTTATTTGATGTTGAGGACACATGCACACTATTTGAGCTAGATCCCTCCACTGAACTAGAACTCTCAACATGGCCATCTATTTTTTGTGCAAGTTGCTGACAATGCCTCTCATATTCCCAAGTAGCCTCAATGTAGCATTATATAAAGGTTGAAGGTGTTGTTTCTTCACTTTGAGATGAGTGGGCTTCAAGGTTTCTGAAACACATGGCCAATGACCCAATATGAAATTGAGTCGCTAGACCATTGTGGAAGTAAAAATTGTCCATATGACTCACAACCGTGTCCATGTGTTAGCACCATGTCAATGAAATCAGAAGTTCCATGACATTTCCAAGGCACTTTGGTGTTGCAACGAGCTTTGGAATGCTGTCTTTTAATAATCCATCTTGTTATGAATCAAGCATAGGTATTTTGATGGGCGTGACACAGAAAGCATGCAGTGTGCATAGTACTGAGACCAGCAAGTTTATTGTGTAATTATATGGGCCTCCATTTTTTTTTTGAATGGCACTGATCTCCACCAAGGTTTTTGCACAAACCTTTGCAGCCTTCAATGATGTACAAGTGTCACATTTGGAAAAGCTAGAGTGTTTGCAATCTCCACATCCTTAAAATGAGTATTCCATATGTTGTTGAAGGTACCAATGCAGATTACTTGAAGCCCCATCAAACTGATGCACTTGTTCACATGTTCACACAGCTTCAATTGAGTGTATATTGAAAGAAAAACCTTGAGATTTTCCTATACCCTGCATTTGTGGTTCGGCATTTGTGAGGCATCTTATCTGCATTTGCTTCCACAAAAGCCTTGAGTATCTTTATGGTTGCCATAATGTGAGAGTGGGTTTTGACCAGGCGAGTGTTCCCATGTACTGAAGTTCACACTCCATCTAGCCACTCATCCCTCCAACGGTAGAACATGGTCTTTGGGATCCCGTATATAGTGTACCAAGCTTTGAAGAAAATGGCCATCTTATTAAATACCATGGATGTACTCTGATAACCTATGTCCAAGGCCATTCCATCAATACACCCAGTTAGTGTAGCATATACAAACTCATGCCTTTGCTTTTGGGTGAGCATACGAAAGACATGTCTACATTGGGTAATTTCATTCCGGTCTGCCATTTGATAACACTTCTTCTTGTAGCAGTCAATCGTGGAAATGCTAGTAGCACTTGCAGAAGATGTAGGATCCATCTTGACCCTCTTGCCAAAACTTGCAAAGGAAGATCTGCAACTCATGAATACAATAGGGCCAATCCAAGGAAGCTCTTCAAATATGGGTTGTTATTATTGAAATCCAACTCAAACCATCTTGTCGTCTTAATTCATATGTTTGCCGCCTCATGAGGGATCCAAGATGCAATGTGCAATTAGGTGAAACCTCTGTCACAACTACACCCACAAAGTCGGCCCCTAGTTTCTCTTCTGACACCACTTCCATTGGATTTATAGCTGTAATGATGCCTCTCCCAACCACGATCTCATGAAGAAAGAGAATCACCTCATCCATCACAGCAGGCAAGCCATCATCTGGTGAACTCGTACTACTATTTGTTTATGACTCTGCATATTCTGTGTCAATCTTGACTTCATCTAAATCCACAATACAAGAGAACCCTCCTCAAATTTTATTTCTGGAACCTCAACATGCCTGCAAATGGTGTTCACCCATACATACACACAAGATCCTTAAGCAATATTATAACATGATGCATTATCATTTGGAACTTTCACAGTACTATCTCGTTGTTCCAAAAAAGACATACTTTATCTCCAGTATTAAACATATTGTCCTGCACATAAATAATTGTGTTATTTATGATATCTGTTTATGCAATATTTCTAAGAAATTTGAATTGCGGGTGCTTAATAATATACATGTGCAATAATACATAATTATGTATAGGGATATATCATTCTTGATTAATACAACTGGTGGGTGGGATTAATCCCGCCCACGACTCCCCCAACGAGGAATAGTCAGCGGGATTAATTCTGCCGTTGACTCTTTCCTGTTGGAGAGAGTCGGTGGGATTAATCTCGCTGCCGACTCCCTCTAATGAGGAAGAGGCAACGGGATTAATCCTACCGCAACACCCTTCAACGAAGAAGAGTCGGCATGATTAATCCCGCCCACAACTCTCACCGACAGGGAATAGGTGGCAGGATTAATCCCGCCCACAACTCTCTCCGAAGCTATGATTTTGGTGTTAAACATGGTGTTAAGTGGGCGGATGATTAATCCCGCCGCACTCCGTGCAAGTCATGGGCAACATGATTGATCCCGCCGACCCTTCTATGCATGGTGACGAGATTAATCCCACCCTCCCTCCGAAGAGGCGTGAAAATGGTGGGAGGATTAATTCCCTTCACTGGGCATAGAAGGGTGGCGGGATCAATCATGTTGCCCATGACTTGCACGGAGTGCGGCGGGATTAATCCCACCAACCGCCATTATCCATATAAGAGTGTCCTGGGCAGGATTAATCCCATTTACCAAGCATGGAAGGGGTGGTAGGATTAATCTTGCCACCCTTCTCTGTCTCCTGAATTGGTGAGCCAAATCAATCCCGACCACTTCTTGATCACTTGGTGGGGTGTACCAAATAAATGCCCCCAATTCTCTTTGAGATCGAGAAGTGTGGTAAGATTAATCCCGCACCCCATACAGGGGATCAAGAAGGGTTGTAGGATTAATCCGCACACCCATCCAGGGTGCCACCCGTTTAGGAGGCATAGAAGGGTGATAAAATTAATCCCGCCACCCCTTCCATGTGATATAAATGTGTATTACTATATATAAGTTGCATATCTCATTTTATTTACTTCTATCATCTTATTATAATATTTTGAGTAAAAGCCAGTAAATTATGTGAAATTGTCCAAAACTCACATTTGTAGTAGTTTCTAAAACCAAATATTATCAATCTTTTACACTAGCACATGTAAGGATCATAGGTTATGTTTTGCCTTTCACAAAACTTGAGCCCAAGACCTTTCCACTAACACACATGTGTTAGCCAATTTGTCCATATGATCTTGGATGTTGAATTACACCATCAACAGCAAGGCGTATATTCATACGCATGCTCTAGACCAGTTGTGGACTACACATTCCAGACCAGTTGTGGACTACACATTCCAGACCAGTTGTGGACCACACAATCCTCAGGACCTCAAATATATAAATAGGGTTCTAGTTCCAGGTTTCTCATAATCATTCAACACCAATCTTCGGCCTTGTGTTTCATTTTGTATTCATTTTTCTCTTGAATACAATCTCCTCCTTTCAGCTTAAAGGTTCCACCCTTGTTCTAAAGGTTTCGCCCTTTACACAAGGTCATGTAAGTTTGAATGATTCTCAGGTAGTGACAAGCTTCTACTCCCGCTTGTCATCGATCCCATTTTCTTTTTTTTTTTCTTCAATTTTCTTCTTCGATTCATCATGTTTGAGCATGCTCTTCATGAGTAAATTGTTACCCTCCAGCAACAGCTTGAACAACTACACCTAGAAAATGATCAGCTCTGACAATGTGCGAATTCTCCAAAGCCGAAGATCAGCATGCCCGAGAAGTTTGATGGTACTCAATAGAAGTTCCGAGGTTTTCTCAATTAAATTCGTTTGCAGATCGTGATGCAGCCAAGGCGTTATAGCACATAACCTATTAAGGTTAGATTGATCAGTTGCTGCTTTCCGGTTCTGCTCTTTTGTGTTCTCAACCTTGCTAGAGAACAATGATCCAATCATTGAGAATTTTGAGGAGTTTGTGGAATGATTCACGGTGATGTTCAGTGACATGGATCCTGAGAGTGCTGCCATCACCAAACTCCACCAGCTTCACCAAGGGGGTATGTCGGTAGCTGAGTATGTGTCGAAGTTCCAACTCCTTACTTGTGATGTCACTTGGGGAGATTGTGCTCTCAAGGAGGTTTTCCAGTCAAGGTTGCAGGACGAGATCAAAGACATGTTGCTGAATTTTTCTATTCCGGAAACCCTCACCAACATGATAGAGTTGGCAATCCGTTGTGACAACCAGTTAATCGAGCGGAAACAAGAATGTCAGCATCCTTCTTTCTTCCTGGTGCCGTCTTTTTCCATTTGTCCAGTCCCTGTTTCTTCATATGTTGATCCATCATCTTCCTCAGTAGAACCATCCCCAATGAAATTAGGGTGATCACGTTGAGGCAAGCTTTTGCAACCGAATGCCATAAGCGGATTTAGTACAAGCTTTGTATGTACTGTGGGGACCCGTACCACAAGCTGCAGAATTGTCATTAACGTCCAAAGCAAGCTCGTGAAGTGGCCCTTGCTGTCTTGCCGGAAAACGAGAATATCCAACCTGAATAGAAGCCGTCCGGCTGGATTGCTGTGGAACAACTCATGTTCCTCAAGGCTCTTCACTCAAAACATCTTCCCTTCCTCATCTTGGATCCATTCCATCCACAAAGGTGTGCACGTTGTTCCATGTTCCGATGCAGTTGAAGACACCAGAGGTAGAGTTCTCTGATAAAGCTTTGGTGAATAGTGGAGCGAACACAAATTTCATCGACAAAAATTTTGCTATCAAGCACGGGATTCGTTTACATCCATTGAAGACTCCTAGTTTTGTATGGGTTGTTGATGGACGAGATATCAAATCTGGAGCGGTAATAAATGACATAGAATTTGTTGAGTTCATTGCTTGTGGTGTTGTGTGCAACATCTCCTTTAGTGTTGTTTCTATTCCGGACTCTCTAATTATCCTTAGTTTGCCGTGGATCGAGTTGGTGGATCCTGGTTGGAGAAAACGTTTCATGAACAGTTTCTCAGCTTTTTTCAACTCCAGCCACACTCTTTAATTCCGATCCTGTTCCAGTTCCTCCTCTACTTCAAGTCTCGCATATCACCTTAAAGCAGTTCAAGAAAGATAGCCAACATGACCTAGCGTCCGTGTTCTCGATCGAAGTCTATCCTTGCTCTGCTAAGGATGTTTTTGTTCCTGTTCCTTCTGCATTACCAAAGCAGTATGCTGATTTCGCAGACGTCTTCAACAAAAGCAGCCATCCTTCGGTCCCATCTACGATCTCTCACTGACAGAGTTGAAGACACTGAGAAAATACATTGAGGAGAATCTTGTTATCGGATTTATCTGTCATTCGTGATCACTGGCTGGTATTTGTAGGAAACTCTGCGAGAAGCTAGAACTTGCCTTCTAGAAACCCACCCCAATTTTGACGTCCTGAATAGGTTGATTGGTCTTTGCAAATGAGTTCGGCATGTTAAGTAGGGTTAGGAACACCTAGGGTTGCCCTAACCCACGCCCTAAAACCCCACCCTTGAGGAGGCAGAGGTTGAGGCTTGTCTCCAGCCTCCTCCTCCACGTCAAGCTAGGTGTAGCACTCACGGCCAAGCAAGGCACATCCGTGTCCTTGTCCAACTGTGGGCGTGGAATCTTGTTTGACAAATTCATGTTACCTAGTTCCTGAGGGTTCATTGAGGGGTTCTAGAGTTGGCATTTAGGAGCCATGTCTATGGTACTTGGTGCAACTCTTGAATCTATGGGCTATGGCATGATAGCCACATCGGGGAAGGCAGTGTCACATGGAGATGTGACACTGGGCTAAATGTCACATGGTACAACGCCTGAGGCACACCCTTTGGGGTTATGTCATGGGCTTATCGCCAAGGGGTTGGATACTTTAGCAAACAAACATGCTTGTGCTTGCACTAGGGTGCTAAGCCTGGGCATCCACTCAAGGGAGGTTAGGTCTCATAACTTGGTGTGCTTTGACATACTTGGCTAGGGGAGTGGTCTCCTTGGAATTCAAGGGTTGAACAATCTAAACATGTTAGAAAGAGCTCTTTTGTGAGGCACTCGCAAGGTCATGTGCTTAGGGTTATCCCAAACCTAGCCTTAGGGAGGTTTGCTTAGCAGAACACTCGTGTCCGCCTACGGCGCACACTCGTGTCCTCACTAAGTACTAGCCCTAGGTCTAGGGTATAACTTGGCCACTCAAACCCTTAGTCGTGGTTCAGGGTACCCCTTGTGCCCTAAAGGGGTTGTACTCCCGGATGAGGGTGATTCCTCAAGGGGTAAGTGACGATGCCTTAGCTCTGTCAGGGGTATGTGTGGAACACACGTCTCCTTGATGGGGTTAGGGCATGAGCCTGTCTAGGTCTTCTAGGGCAAGACCCTAAGTCAACTAGGGTTATCCCTCAAGGGTTTGGGGGTAGACACTCTAGGGAGACTTAGGCTAAACCCTAAGTCTCCTGTCCACTTGGGCATTAGAGTCTAACCTTAGGGGTCGTTGGGGTTGTTCTGGGAAACTTAGCGTTGCTCACACAGGGTGATGACGCCGAATGGCCACCTGGCAGCCACGTGTTGCCACGTGTTGGCCCTTTGGGTTAAAACTCTGACAATTGGTATCGGAGCCATTCTCTACGGTCAGTAGGACTGCCTAAAGTGTAGTGTGTTTTAGGGTTTAGTTAGTTCTAAATTCTTGAAGTACTCTATCACTTTGGCTAACGTCTGAATTCTGCGTGAGAGTTGGTCCTGAGATCTATAACTCTTTAGAGTACACCTACTTCTTAAGTGGGTGTGGGTTATGGACTAATGTCAAAGGTAGCACTTGAAGGCAACTTCCAAGTTGTATGCAGGTTACTTTACTTTATGGTTTCATGTTACTTACCATATACTCCACAAGATGTGGCGTGTTAGTTTGTTCTGGCTTACAAACTAAGTCTTGTGAGTGGTCTTGTGATATCCTAAGTCTACACATTATTGAAAATTTTTCTTTTTCTTTAAGGTGTTTGAATTTGGGATAACACATGATTTGAGAATGACTATGTCCATTGAGTTTTGGCTTATGTCAAGATTCAATATCAGGTTCCAATAGTGTTCAAACGGGGAAAGACTTATGTTCAAAGTGCATCTTTGACTTGGGAGAAGGGGCATATTCAAACATAAGAATGAACACTACATTTTGACATAAAGTGTAAAATAAGCTCTTATTATAGTGCATTTTCGAGAGTGTAACTCTAGAAGCAGACTATGGTGATGAACTTATAATACAACGAAATGTCAAATATTAACATATGATGAATATGTTAAGCAGTTGGTTCGAAGATCCAATGTAATCAAAGTATTGTCCGATGGACGTAATACTTTGATGACGCTAGCTACAAGTAACATTAAGTTTACTAAGTTCAAGTCGTTTGATTTGAACAAAGTACAACTTGAAACCTTAGTTGGTTTGTAGGCGGCACTTTGTATTCAAGTTAGCTAACTCAACTAACTTGATTATGAAGTTATCTCATGTGGGATCTTAAGAATGGGATAAATATATTTTGGCAGTAGACGGATTTAATGTTGCATCCCTATCAATGCAACTTTTGGGATAGATGGCATGATATCAGAAAGAGTAATGTTGGAAACATACGTTTACATTTTTAGTTTACTGAGTAATGAAGAACTTGCATAGTGAAGGCGTTCGGCGCACACTTGTGCATTTTCATTGTTAACTCTTTAATCTTGGAAACTGTAACGTTGTTTGCAATGTGGGGAGAAGTTCTTGAACAAGGGTGATTCCTTGGTTAAGAAGAGCATGATTTGGGATTCTTCACTTTGTTTATCGACTAAGTAAGGAAACTTGCTAAGTTTGATAACTTATGTTGAGAATTACCAATGAGCTAGTAATAGTCGGATTTCCATTGGAGGTTTAAGTGCATGTACCTCCTCAGAGAGTCGGTGTTCGATGAGAATTAGAAGTTGATATTGATTTTCAATATCAATTTCATTTTAGAGTCGAATACGATTATTCAAAAGACGGTTTCTTGACTCTGCATCATGGTCGCAAATGTGGGCACTTAAAGAACAAATAAAGTATGTATCTTCAATCTTTCAGAATATTGAAAAATAGAACTATTCTTGACTCAAGGTTTGATTGTATTCCTTGGGTTAGTTGTTAGTTCTATCTCAAGGTTTGATGGTGTTCCTTGAGTTGGTTCAATATTCTTGTAAGTATGATATTGTGTAGCGGGATTAGCTCAAGAAGATGGTGTCCCTTCTTGATGATTGTAGTTCAAGGTTCGTCCAATATCCGGTTCGAGAATATGAGGTTTCCTATCACCTCATCTGTTGAGATATTTATATTCTAACTTTGGCAGAATTTATGACAATCTTTTCAAGATTGGTTATAAATGACTTGTCAAAATATGGTATAATATCTCTTCAATATTGAGTTTGGAGCGCTCAATATAAACTTGGTTATGATCACATGAGGTGGCCATAATCATATAATAAAAGACTCAAGCACACTTGAGTTCGACACTTTGGTAAGGCACTACCTTAGTGTTATAACTTGAAACATGTTTTCAAGTTTGTTGAGAAATGAGGCATTTCTCAATACGTTACTTGAGGGGCAATGTAGTACTTTCTGGATTACTAGTGTCTAGATAAATAATACATCTTATTTGACATACGGAACTAGATATCTTATTCATGTTTGGGAAGATCTGCTGAAGTATAAGATATAACTGAAACATGAAGTTGTTGTGGCACTTTGGTGTCATGATAAACATTAGTGTGGAAAATAATATCTTACTAAATCAGTTAGATGAACCAGACATTAGTTCATGATTCCTCTTGGTCTCTGAATAAAGTTCCTCGAAATACTGTCATAACATTGTATTTCATTTCAAAACTAAAGTTCGATTCATGTAAATTAACACCATATCTATATTATAGTCATAGCATTTTGATAAATTAATACAATTGTAAGTTTATATCTGCTAATATAACAACTAGTTGATAAACTTAGGATTTGAACGTTAAAACGATCATTATCCATTCAAGAGTATCAATATCAAAATTATAACTATTTATGGAATAAGGATTAGTTTTAAAAATATTTATCAAAACACTAATTGCTTGAATTAGTGAAAATATTATACTTCGGTATAGTGTTGAGAAACATTTACATAATCAATTTCAAAGTTGGAAATCAATATATATTATAGAGGACGTGCAGTATTACAAGTTCATAGAGACTCTTATCGTGGAAACTAAGTTCTAAAATTCGGTATTTTGAACTTAGTACGATAAAAAGTTAGGAATTATTGAATGACACTTAGTATGTTGTGCTCTTTGGGAATGAGTACAATGAAATAACAATTAAGAGACGTGTTATCTAAAGGTTGTCCGAGAGCTTGTTTCCGATAAAAGTCTCATACTTAGTCTGGTGTAGCTATATACTAACAAGGATAGGTATAGTAGCAGACCCTTATGTAAAGGAGTAATGAGAAACACCGAGAGATGCAGAAATATGAGGCAATAATACCGTAACATGTGGAAATGTGGGGACTATTGGAAATCAAAGATGTTTGGTCAAGCATTTGAGAAATGCTTGTTGTGCGCTATATGACAGAGGTCGTTAATAATGTTTAATATTAAGGAATAAAGCAAGTCTTTATTTCTTATTAACCAAGGGGCTGGCAACAACACTAACTAGAGGCCTCCTATATAAATTCTAGTTAAGTAAAGAAATTAACCAATGTTGTGTGCGTCGGGTGACAGACTTTGCAGACGTGCAAAAGGTCTTCAAGTGACTTCATGTCGCAGGTGGGCCTCCGGCAGCTGGGTTTACGACTCAGTGAACGACGGTTCTGAAGTACTTGGCTTTGTGTAATGTAAGGGGGGTAATGAAATTATGTGAACTTTTCACTAACTCTGCATAGAGTGATATGTTAGTTTTGGTTAGTTTTTCTAACATTATCTAGTCTTGGAGTTGGACGTCAACGAGGACGTTGACATTTTCAAAGGCGGGGAGTGTGTCATAGTTTTTACTATGACTCGACCCTTTACTTTGGACGTTGACTGTTGTTACCTACTGTACTATGTTGATGGACCTAGATGTAGTAGAAACAGGCCCGCTTAGTGCACTTGGGTATCTGGTGATGGTCCGGCCGGGTGTCATTAGGTATTTGCAGGAAACTCTAAGCGAAGCTAGAACTTACCTTCTAGAAACCCACCCCCAATTTTGACGTCTTGAATAGGTTGATTGGTCTTTGCAGATGAGTTTGGCGTGTTAAGTAGGGTTATGAACACCCTAGGGTTGACCTAACCCTAGGGTTGCCCTAACCCACGCCTTAAAACCCCCACCCCTTGGGTAGGTTTAGGGGTAGGAGTAAGGGTGAGTTATAGGCTCATATTGTTAATTTATTAAGGGGCTAAAATTCAGTGCCAGCCCACTTACATACAGGAAAAGAGGGGGGGGGGGGGTAGGGAGGGGGGGCTCCGTCACATAAATAAGGTAGAGTATGTAGGAGTGAAGGTTGGGTTCATGAATGAGCTTCGTTACTCTTCTCCGGTGCAAGCTCAGCTTGTGTCGTCAAGGCACAACCCTCTATTGTGCCGCCCTAACTTCCAGATGCCAGGGTACGTCCCACCTTCGGGGTAGCTTACCCTTAACGTTGGCGAATCCATGCATGGGAGGTCTTGTCGAAATGCACGTTCCAAGAGGCAGAGGTTGAGGCTTGTCTCCAGCCTCCTCCTCCACGTCAAGCTAGGTGTAGCACTCACGGCCAAGCAAGGCACATCCGTGTCCTTGTCCAACTGTGGGCGTGGGATCTTGTTTGACAATTCACGTTACCTAGTTCCTGAGGGTTCATTGAGGGGTTCTTAGAGTTGGCATTTAGGAGCCATGTCTTGTACTTGGTGCAACTCTTGAATCTAAGGGCTATGGCATGATAGCCCACATCGGGGAAGGCAGTGTCACATGGAGATGTGACACTGGGCTAAACGTCACATGGTACAACGCCTGAGGCACACCTTTGGGGTTATGTCATGGGCTTGTCGCCAAGGGGTTGGATACTTAGCAAACAAACATGCTTGTGCTTGCACTAGGGTGCTAAGCCTTGGGCATCCGCTCAAGGGAGGTTAGGTCTCATAACTTGGTGTGCTTTGACATACTTGGCTAGGGGAGTGTTCTCCTTGGAATCAAGGGTTGAACAATCTAAACATGTTAGAAAGCCCTTTCGTAGGCACTCGCAAGGTCATGTGCTTAGGGTTATCCCAAACCTAGCCTTAGGGAGTTTGCTTAGCAGAACACTCGTGTCGCCTACGGCACACTCGTGTCTCACTAAGTACTAGCCCTAGGTCTAGGGTAAACTTGGCCACTCAAACCTAGTCGTGGTTCAGGGTACCCCTTGTTGCCCTAAAGGGGTTGTACTCCCGGATGAGGGTGTTCCTCAAGGGGTAAGTGACAATGCCTTAGCTTTGTCCAGGGATGTGTGGAACACACATCTCCTTGATGGGGTTAGGGCATGAGCCTGTCTAGGTCTTCTAGGGCCAAGACCCTAAGTCAACTAGGGTTATCCCTCAAGGGTTTTGGGGTAGACACTCTAGGGAGACTTAGGCTAAACCCTAAGTCAACTAGGGTTATCCCTCAAGGGTTCTGGGGGCAACATTCTAGGAAGACTTAGGCTAAACCCTAAGTCTCCTGTCCACTTGGGCATTAGAGTCTAACCCTAGGGGTCGTTGGGGTTGTTCTGGGAAACTTAGCATTGCTCACACAGGGTGATGACACCGAATGGCCACCTGGCAGCCACGTGTTGCCACGTGTTGGCCCTTTGGGTTAAAACTCTGACAATTGGTAGTGGAGCCTATTCTCTACGTCAGTAAGACTACCTAAAGTGTAGTGTATTTTAGGGTTTAGTTAGTTCTAAATTCTTGAAGTACTCTATCACTTTTGACTAATGTCTGAATTCTTCGTGGAGAGTTGGTCCTGAGATCTATAACTCTTCAGAGTACACCTACTTCATAAGTGGGTGTGGGTTATGGACTTAGAAGGTAGCACTTGGAAGTCAGCTTCGAAGTTGTATGCCAGGTTATTTTACCTTATGGTTGTCCAGGTTACTTTACATTTACTTCCACAAGACAAGGCATGTTAGCTTAGATTCACCAGCAACTATAACCAAGCATCGCAGGATATCGATTGCAGCAACCTCGAACTCAGATTCACCAGCAACTATAACCGGAGGTGGTGGAAGAAGTCGATAACAAGCACCACATGATATCGATTGCAGCAAGAAGTCGATAACAAGAGGTGGTGGAAGAAGTCGATGACAAGCAACCTCGAACTTAGATCACCAGCAACTCCAAGCATCGCAGTCGATTGCAGCAACCTCGAACTCGATTCACCAGCACTATAACCGGAGGTGGTGGAAGAAGTCGATAACAAGCACCACATGATATCAATTGCAGCAAGAAGTCGATACAAAGGTGGTGGAAGAAGTCGATGACAAGCAACCCTCGAACTTAGATTCACTAGCAACTATAACCAAGCATCACAAGATATCGATTGCAACAACCTCGAAATCAGATTCACCAGCACTATAACTGGAGTGGTGGAACTCAGATTCACCAGCAACAATAACCGGAGGTGGTGGAAGAAGTCAATAACAAGCTTAGATTCACCAGCAACTATAACCAAGCAACCGCAGGATTCGATTGCAGCAAGAAGTCGATAACAAGAGGTAGTGGAAGAAGTCAATAAAAGCACCACAAGATATCGATTGCAACAAGAAGTCGATAACAAGCACCGCAGGATATCGATTGCAGCAACCTCGAACCAGCAACTATAACTGGAGGTGGTGGAAGAAGTCAATAACAAGCACCGGAGGATATCGATTGCAACAACCTCGAACCAGCAACTATAACTGGAGGTGGTGGAAGAAGTCAATAACAAGCACCAGAGGATATCGATTGTAGCAACCTCGAACTCAGATTCACTAGCAACTATAACGGAGGTGGTGGAAGAAGTTGATGACAAGCACCGTAGGATATCGATTGTAGCAACCTCGAACTCAGATTCACCAGCAACTATAACCAGAGGTGGTGGAAGAAGTCGGCCGGGTTTAGAAGGAGCATAATAAGGCTCCAACATGGAACATGTGAACCCGGAGCATGATAAGGCTCCAACAAGGAAACATGGAACATGGTTGATGAAAGCTCGAGAAGAGAGTCTCTCGATGATGCAAAATGGGCCCAAGATTCACCAACAATTGTAATTGGAGGTGGTAGAAGAAGCATGATAAGGCTCCAACAAGGAAACATGGAACATGGTTGATGGAAGCTTGAGAAGAGAGTCTCTCGATGATGTAAAATGGGCCCAAGATTCACCAGCAATTATAACCAGAGGTGGTGGAAGAAACATGATAAGGCTCCAACAAGGAAACATGGAACATGGTTGATGGAAGCTCGAGAGAGAGTCTCTCGATGATGCAAAATGGGCCCAAGTGTTGATAGTCCAGCTTGTCACAGGGACATGTGGTTGGCCAATGACGACGGAGGAGCCACACTTGGTCACCAACTGTGAATGCTAGAGGAGGAGAGGAACGGGAACGATCAGCAGCTTGTTATTGCAAATTTTGAGCATGTTGAAGATGATGCTGCACTTCTTCATGGACCTGTTGAAGATGTTCAACACATCATCAGCAATAATGGTAAGGCCAGGAACCACAGGCAAGTTGTAGGACTAGCGAGGATGAACACCACTTCTTCATGAACTTGTTGGAGATGTTCAACACGATCATCCATAGGTGTGCCGTGTTGTTGTACGCAAACTCATCCATAGGTGTGCCGTGTGTTGTACGCAAACTCATCCATAGGTGTGCCGTGTTGTTTTGTACGCAAACTCAGCAGTAGGAAGGAGACCGACCCAATCATCTTGTAGATGAAAATGAAACACTGGAGATATTGTTCCAGAGTTTGAATCGTGTGTTCCATTTAGCCATTTGTTTCAAGATGATGTGCAATAAACAGCTTCCCGGTGATACATAGCCGATCTAGGAATCTCCGTCAAAATGTCAAACTGAATTGGGAACCTCGATCAGTGACAAGTTCATCAGGAAGACCATAAAGACAAAACACCTCCCGGTACACTAGATCTATAGCATCAAGCCCGAACATGTCTTATTGCAAGGAACAAAGTGCGCCATATTAAAGAACCGATCAATAATAACTAGGACAGCATCAAACCCTCTAAAAGGCAGTAAATTAGTGTCGCCTCCCCTCTCCAATGTTGATATTATCCGTTGTCGGGTGGAACAAAAGATGGTCAAAATTTGCGTGAAACGAAAATCTCCAATTATCAATCTGATGTACTTTTTTTTATTGTGGTGATATTGTGTTTTTTTAAACTAAATGATCCAGCTTTTCACCACAAAACCATGTGATCTTGGGGCATGACCGGCTCCAACTCATGACCACTGTTATCTCTGCACACAACCATTTATTTTTTGATCAGGTTGGCTCAGATTGTGGGAAGGCAGTAAATCAGTAATAGCCCAACGTAGTTAGAGCAGCCCTCAAATTCTTTGACTGAATATTTTTTGATCTGATTCTGTGACGCCGTCCAAAGAATTATACCCTGGGCTGGGCATAATTCAGCCCAGGGCCCAGGGGCTGAATTATGCAAACTAGCCCAACGTAGGTAGAGCAGCCCTCAAATTCTTTGACTTTGGCCTCACCCCCTTGTACAGACACTTTGTCCAGAACTGGACTAAAGTCTTCCTGCTAACAACGGATGTTTGAAGGAGAAAAAAAAAAAACATCCTTCGCAAGCCGTGTTGAAGCTCTCCGATAGTAGCTAGCTGTTGAAGTTGAAAAGAAAAGAAAAAAAAAAAAGCTAACTGTAGTTATAAACTGATTGACTTATGTTTTACGTCATTGCTTGCATATCCAGACAACCGGAGCTTGACAAGATCTGCCGCTGCAGCTTCACTGAAGTACAAAACTGACTTTCACACGAACCGGATTTTCACTTGCAAATCTTCTCAAGCACCGAAAGTCGCCCCCCCCCCCGCCCTCAAAATGTCAAACAGTCAAACAAGCCAAAGATTACCACGCGACAAGGTTTCCTGGACTTCAATGATACACGCCTACACACAAAACGGTGAGGCAAATGCTGCTTTAGAGATGTTCACACGGATAAAAAAAAACACCACGCAAGAGTACACATATTGGAACTCTTGCTTTGATATCAAGCTATTGACAAATCTGAAAGTCGAAGTTGAAAACTGCTTCTGAATTCAGCGAGACCTCCTGCCAGTCAAAAGTGGTCTTGTTTTCCTTACCTCAAAAAAAAAAAAAAAAAAGGGGAAAAAGAAAGAGTTGATTTATTATCTTTATTAAGTTTTTATGTAACTCATTATTTTTCGATGTCAACCTTGTAGAGTCCAGTAGTTTTCAAACTGATAGTCGGCAGTGTGACATCCAAGTGACTTCACAACGACACACTGAACCACACAAAGTGCATCTTCACCTTGAAACATGAGGCTCTCCTCGGTCACACTCCGCCGATCAAATCTCCAAAGAGCCCGAGGACATTTCCCCGGTTCTCCAGCGGCAACTTCCTCGTCCGAATCACAAACCCCGACTGCGGCTTGTCAGCTCGATACCTGGCCCCGTCTTCCCATCTCAGAATGCTCCATTCAAAGCTCGCCAAGTTGGGCCGGTCCATTTCTTCAACCGGTGCAAGGCACGTCGGACCCTCAACCTTCACCGCTTATTGCATGGTCTATAGACGCACAAAGAGGCCCATACCCGGCCTGCAAAGCGATTGTCGTCGTGTTTCCTCTCCTCAACAAAGACGTCTCCGCCTCAACCTGCGACGTCTCGTTCTGGCCGAGGTAAACAGGCAAACTCACCACATTAGTACTCTCCCCGTCAATACCCACCGGCTCCAGGCTCAGCTTGACAAAGTACGGGTAGTATCCAAGACGGCCCTGGTCACGTTTCCCGTAGAGAAACTCGCTGTGTTTCACCCCGACGTTGAGCGTACAGCTGCGCCTCGTCCCACCGTACGTACGGCTGCACGAGAAGATCGCAGGACAAGCTCTGTTCCGTGTCCAGGTGCGGTAGTCCGGGGACACAGACCTTGGCACGGAGCTTCTGCTTATCGGTGAGCTTACTGGTGTCAAACTGGAATGCCAGTAAAGGTTTCCACTGCAAATTCGAGTCCACAACTTCAGATCTCTTGTGTCTCGGTGCGGAGTATTGGGGCGGAGGATGAGTTTCCGGGAACAAGGGGGTCGTCGGTGAAGACAATCCCGGTAGCTCAAATGAAATGCTGTTGTCCTCATCTTGTTCTGCATTATCCGAAGTAACAGGTACGTACCCTTTTGAAAGGAGAAACTCCGTGGCCTTTCCAACCTCGGCCCAATCTCGTGGCACTGAGATTGTCCCGCTTCTGGATTTACAGAAACGTGCAAGCTCCTCCATCTCTAGAAGTTCTGTATAGTGCTACTAAAATAATTCACTGGTTGACTTCAAAGCTCAGCTATGGAGGAGAACACCTTACAAAGCGCTGTTGTTGAGGCTTGGAAGAATGGTACTGTGGGGCTCTACGTGCGGCTGCATAAAGC
The DNA here is from genome assembly GCA_003024785.1 of Selaginella tamariscina. Lineage (NCBI taxonomy): Eukaryota > Viridiplantae > Streptophyta > Lycopodiopsida > Selaginellales > Selaginellaceae > Selaginella > Selaginella tamariscina. Next base: position 26,066 of record PUQB01000034.1, on the reverse strand, counting down.
GGCTGTTCTTGCCGGGGACTTGACAGGTGCGTTTCTCATGTCGGCTAGATTATGGGGAGTGGTTGCGAGTTCCGGTGAATTTTTAGACAGTTGTTTCACCAGCTGAAAGATTGGTTATCCGAGTCCGGGGACCCGGTTTCTGATCATGAGAGACGTGCATGGGCAGCGTACCACGTAGGGAAAGGCTGCCTTCGTGCGTCCAAAGTTGAAGCTGGCATTCGATGGTTGAACTCGTGCTTGGAAAACTCGGATGGTGTAGAGAAGTTGAAGCTCGACTGTCTCTTGGAGATGGAGGAGGCTTACCGAGGTTGGAATCCTGAGAAAGTTGTCGAGATGTCACAGCAGGCAGTTGATGTTGCGTTGAGTTTAGGAAACGTTGAGCATCTCGTTGCTGCTCTTTACAGGCTAGCTGGGGGACTGGAAAGACTGGGATACATGGAAAAAAGACAGAAGGTTGTTGATGACTTGCGAAACCTCTCAGAGTTTTTCCGCTCGAGAAATCCAGCCATGTATCGCTTCGCCTCCACGTTGTACAGAGTCTGTCAAGGCGAGAGTTTGCATGAAGGTGACCAGCATGAAGCAGCTTACGAGGAGTTTACGTGCGGTCTAACTCATCTGCAGTTTCTCCCAGAGCTTAACAGTGAGATACAGAAGTACTTGAGCTCCCAAAAGGATGGACGTGGTTTCTGGCCACCAAAGTGCGAACTTGCGGTAGAAGTCGGGGTTCATCTGAGTGCAAGACTGGCACATTTGCGAATGAAGCTCGGTAAAGTGGCTACGGACGATGAGAAAGCACTCGACCAGTACTTGGAAGCAACAAAAACAAGATTCAAAAGTGTCAACACTATCAACCTTCAGCATCTCCGGGATGTTTGACCGACTGTCTTGCACGAAACTCTCTTGAAGACGCTGAAAGTTGCGGAGCGGAGCTTCTAAAGGCCGCTGTCACGGATGAAATGGCGAAGTACAAGACTGCGACAATTGATGCCTTGCATGGGCTGGCGATAGTTTGTTATCGTTATCATGCAGCCAACTTTCAAGGTAACGAGACAGCGTTTCAGATGTCGACAGCTTTCTAAAGGAGGCCGAGGAACTGGCTTTGTCGAGTGAGGTGACCATGTATCTAAAGTTACGAAGAGACCGAGCTTTCTACAAGGTGAGCTATGGAGGAGACACTGGCTGGAAAACCGTGCAAGACGATCTTCACCATATCCTGGAAATGGAGCGGAGAGTTGGATCAGTCAGTGATGACAGAATACAACTTCTGCAGAATGCTCGTGAGTTTTTCGACGATATTCAGTGCCGGTACTTGGAGTGGTCGGACCCCCGCAAGTTAAACAGGCACTTCTGTGGGCTGAGAGGGGCCGGTCTAGAGACATGCTCCATCACTTGGCTGTGGAAAATGGTGACGCGTTTGACATGGCTTCGTTTGACATGGACGATGACTGGGGATGGAAAGAGATTCAGAGCGTTTGTTGTCAGCACAAAACTTCCGTGTTTTTGCTGTTTAGCAGACCCGGGGATGATATCTACAGCTACTTCCTTCATGCAGACGACGAGCCTCAGTGCGTGAAGGTTAAATCTTCTGGAACTGGGATCAAACAATGCTTTAAGATACTCCACGCTATACTCTTCAGAGGAGGAGAAGAGACGCGTCGACTGAGGAAGGGACTTTTAACGTTGTTTTACGGCATTCTGATACAACCATGGGAAGAGACACTGGAAAAGATCAAACCGACAAGACTAGTGATACTTCCTACCAAGGTAACCAGGACATGTTATGGTTTTCTTTGCAGCTGATGTGCCTGTTGCAGGAGCTGTGCTCTGTGCCGTTTTCTGCTCTCCGAGTCCCTGAGAACCACCTCGATCTTTCTAAACAGGTGCAGCTTAACAGGGATGATATAGCCGGACTTTGTACGGGTGAAGAAGCTGACGAGTACCTGATTGAGAAGTACGAGATCGTGGTTGCACCTTCACTACGGATGTTCAACTACTGTGAGAAAAGACGTGAAACTTTGTCGAGGACAAGACTCAGAGATGACGCCGGAAAACGGGCTCTTCTCGTCATCAACCCGACAGAAGACTTGACCGAGGCAGAGAATGAAGCCTTGGAGGTTGAAAGCTGCTTGAGTTCGTGCGGGTTCGAGGTCAAGTACTTGGAAAAGAAGGAAGCAACCAGACAGGCGGTGGGAGAAGCTCTCAGGAATTCCCACTGGGCTCATTTTGCAACTCATGGATACTTGGATGAGAAGTTCCGTCGAGGGGCTTTGGTTCTTGCACCGGAGCCAGGAGAACCGGGCCTGTTTGAACATGTCACCGGAGTTCGGCTTGTCCGCGAGACTTTGAACTGTGCAGAGGTGACCGTGTTGAGCAGCTGCACTTCGGGGATCGGATTGGATAATTATCCGGAGGGAAACCTCGGTCTGCCTCGCTCGTTTCATATGGCAGGAGTTCCAACGTGTGTGGCTTCGTTGTGGAAGGTTGACGACAGAAGCACCAGGAGTTTGATGGAGTATTTTTACAGGAGCTTGATGGAAGGTGGCTGCGTGAGTAGAGCAATGCAGGAGGCTATGAAGCTCATGATCCATGCAGATGAAGATGAGATTACTGGTGATCCTGAGTACGATGTCACAGACTGGGCCGCCTTCTACGTCTCAGGAGCTGCTTCATCCGCGCTTTCAGCCTGAATGTTGATGGATATTAATGGATTTATTTTTATTTTTTTGGATATTTCTAAACAAGAGGGTCGTCGGTGAAGACAATCCCGGTAGCTCAAATGAAATGCTGTTGTCCTCATCTTGTTCTGCATTATCCAGAGTAACAGGTACGTACCGTTTTGAAAGGAGAAACTTCGTGGCCTTTTCAACCTCGGCCCAATCTCGTGGCACTGAGATTGTCCCGCTTCTGGATTCACAGAAACGTGCAAGCTCCTCCATCTCTAGAAGTTTGTACAGTAACCTACTAAGTTAATTCACTGGTTGACTTCAAAGCTCAGCTATGGAGGAGAACACCGTACAAAGCGCTGTTGTTGAGGCTTGGAAGAACGGTACTGTGGAGCTTTACGTGTGGCTGCATAGAGCGGCTGTTCTTGCCGGGGATTTGACAGGTGTGTTTCTCATGGCGGCTAGATTATGGGGAGAGGTGGGAGTTCCGGTGAGTTTTTAGACTCGGTTTCTGATCCTGAGAGACGTGCATGGGCAGCGTACCACGTCGGGAAAGGCTGCCTTCGTGCGTCGAAAGTTGAAGCCGGCATTCGGTGGTTGAACTCGTGCTTGGAAAACTCGGATGGTGTAGAGAAGTTGAAGCTTGACTGTCTCTTCGCGTCCACGTTGTACAGAGTCTGTCAAGGCGAGAGTTTGCATGAAGGTGACATGAAGCAGCTTACCATTATTATTGTAAGAATATTCCTTCCAACAAAGAATATGATTGGGAGGTATATATCACCAGGGATAGTGTACTGTCGTGAGGGCGGAGAATTCAGACGTTGGGCGCTAGAGGTTATTCAGAGAGAGTGGTTCATGAGGGCATGAACTTTCACGGAGCAATTGGAGCGTAACAAATGTGAGAATTCAAACGCTGGGTTCTAGAGGTTATTTAGAGAGAGTGGTTCACGAGGACACGAACTTTCACGGAAGCATGGTGGATTGTTACAAGGCTAATACAATTGGACCGTAACAAATTGTTACGAAGTCCTCCCATGCTTCTAGAGGTTATTCAGAAAGATGGTTCATGAGGGCATGAACTTTCACGGAAGTGTGCTGGATTGTTACGAGGCTAATGCAATTGGACTGTAAAAAATTGTTACAAAGTAAATTGGGAGGACGGACTAGGTGATTGGGGAAGGGATGAATAAAAGTCATGAACAATCTCCTTCTCCACATTTTGCTTGAAATCTCTTGACACACCCTACAAAAACCAATTAAAAACTTATCAAAAGCTCAGAGTTTCGTTACCTGCAGCTCACGAACAGTTGGCTGGAATGCACGAAGCGACTGTCCTATAGATCGAGCAAGCTGCAAAATTTACGACGTTAAGTTACCTTTTGACAAACTTAAAAACGAAGAGAATTACCTCGGCAAGGCCTTCGGGTCCAAAAACAAGCAGTGCAACCACGTCAATGACCAGCACTTCAGGGGCACCAACTCCGGACAACGATGATCTCACGAGAGCTCTGTGGCTTCTTCTGTGGTGGGATTTGTGGTGCATGCCTGGTCACATAAATAGCAAAGAAATCGGATGGGATTTGTACTGACCATTAGAGAGGAGCAAGCATTCCAGGCGGCTTTGGTGGGCTACAGATTGCCACGAAGTCGGAGACCATTCTTCGCGAGCTGTACTTGGTGGATTCGAGGTCTGGTAGAGCAGAAGTGCAGATGCCGCACTTCAGTGAAGATTTCGCAAACAGCCCTAACTCTTTCCCGTTAAAATTAGTAGTAAAGAAATTTATATTCATTTATATAGTTTGAGAGGTGTGAATACTAAATACGATCGATTAGGTCTGGCTGATACAGGGTATTTATATTAAGTGTCTTTGCTAGGATTAGCACTCTTGGTACCAAGTAAATCATGGTGCCCAGATTAGCTAGCCCCTAGATTAGCCAGTGCTAGATTAGTGTGTATGAATCCTAATGCCACATGGCACCTCCATGGCAGAGTATACGTGGCGTATATATGTAGTATATACCATGGAACCTTACATCATCCCCTCTCAAGATGTGGCTTCTGCCTATCAAGGTGGTCCTCCTCCTGGATGAGTGTCTGTTGATGGAACGGTAGCAGTCGACACACATGAGCGACATGTTGTGACTCCCGAACCCCATCACGCTTCAAGCGATACACTTGTGTTCCCAACTGTTCTTCAACACTCCAAGGCCCGACCCATCGCGGTTGAAGCCCTGTGTGTGTTTGATCCCCTAACCTTGGAAACTTGACGAGAACCAAATCTCCCACTTGGTATTGAGGTGGTGTTCGATGTCATTGATTGTAAGTCCATACTCTTGCCGAGCTAATTTTCTCCACCTTGAGCATACAACAAGGAAGGACTTGGTTCAAATGCTCCAACCACATACGCCCATCCATATACCATGCTCGTGAGAGTGATGCCAACTGCTGGTGGCAATACAGGTTCACGACCATACAAAGCTTTGAATGGGGAAATCCCTGTTGACTTGTGAGGGGCTGAATAAGCAAATTGGAGATATGGAAGCCACATATCCCAATCCGTATGGTCAGGGCGCACATACTTGGCAAGCATGACTTTGAAAGTTCTGTTCAACCGCTCCACCAAACCATCAGTCTCAGGATGATAAGCTGAGGCAAAAGATTGTCGGATCTGCAACCGTCGCATCAACAAAGCTACTGCTTCTGCTGCTGGGCCGTCCTTGATCCGATAAAATTCGTTCGGGGCAACCATGCCTCAGCACCACTTGAGCTAGTAGGAACTTGATGATGGAAGTTGCTGTAGCATCTGGCAAAGCACACACTTCTACCCACCGAGTCAAGTAATCAGAGCACACAATGATGTATCGATTACCGAACTGCGACACAGGGAATGGTCCCATGATGTCATACGCTACCAGCTCAAAGGGGCGAGAAACTCGAATTGGCTCCAGGGTTGCCGCAGGAGGAAGTGTGGACACGTTATGCCGTTGACACTCCGACACGTATGAATGTACTCATGTAGGTCTTGCCAATCGGGGCCAATACAAGTGCTGTCGAATCCTCTCAAGGCATCGTTGGAATCCCATGTGTCCGGACATCGGGTTGTCATGAAAAACTCAACCAGAGTTAATGTAAACTGGTGGTGCCACCACACGACACTCGGAACCGTCTCCAACAAAGACAAGCAAGTCATCCATCAGTCTGAAAGATCGTGCATATGTGCGAAAGTTAAGATCCTCGCAGGGTACCTCACTACTCAAGACCTCACAACCTCCTGATCCATGGCTCCATCTTTTGAGCCTCCACAATGTCTTCCCGCCTCGGAAGTACGCGATCAGGAAGGGCATCCGGCAACAATGCCAGGGGCTGCCACTACCACAGGAGCTCGGGATAACGCATCCACATCCGCCATGCTAGACCCTGGGATGAACAACCCGAAAACGATACCCTTGCAAAATTAACGCCCAACGTGCAAGTCGTCCCGTCACATTCCTCCTCTTCATGATTGAGTTGAGCAGCATGATCAGTTTCCAACAATGTGTTGGAGCCATGTAGATATGCATGGAACTTTTGAAAGGCCCATACGGCTGCCAGACATTCCTTGTCCGTGGTGGAATAATTTTTCTCTATCAGTAAGGCTCCGACTTGCATAAGCGATTGGGTACCGCTGACCATTGGGAGTCTCCTGCAATAGATCGGCCCCCAACCCGACATCTGAAGCATCGGTCCGAAGAATAAAGGATTTGGCAAAGTCCGGATACCGCAACAAAGGTGGAGATCCTAGCAATGCCTTAACATCCTCGAACGCCTTCTGACACTTCTTGGACCACCGAACTGAGCTCCTTGTTTTAACAATCCTCGCAATGGGGCTGTCAAATCTGAGAACCGCGGAACAAACCTCGCTAGGTATGTTGCCTTTCCCAAGAAACGCTGCAACTCCGCCACTGACTCAGGAGCAGGAAATTCTCGTACAGCTAGGGTCTTCTCGGATCCGGTTTCACACCCTCTGCCGTGATGATGAATCCTAAGTATTTCAAGAGGTACATCCGAACTTGCACTTCTGCTCTTTCAACTTCAGCCCGTATTGCACCAATCGCTGCAGGACCCGCTCTAACTGCTGAAGGTGCTCCTCCCACGTAGCAGAGTGAATAGAAGGTCATCGATGTACGCACGTGCAAATTCTTCAAAGCCCTCCAATAGCTCATCCATCATCCGCTGGAAGGTTGCTGGGGCCCCGACCAACCCAAATGGCATGACCGTAAACTCGTACAAGCCGGATGGTGTTCGAAATGCTGTCTTTGCTGCATCTTCAGGAGCCATAGGGATCTGCCAATAGCCGGAAGCCATGTCAAGGATAGTGAAGTACCGGCTATTCCCCAATGCATCGACCAAATCATCCACCCTTGGTAGTGGATATGAATCTGGAACAGAAACATCGTTCAATGGCCTGAAGTCAATAGTGAAACGTGTAGTCCCATCGGCTTCGGAACTAGGTGTGGTTCTGCTGCCCATGGACTTCGGACTTACGTATCACCTTCAACTCTAGCATCTCCCTCACACAACGATTCAGATATCCTTCTCCTTTAGATCGTCGCCTGAGCCCCATTCTGATCGGGCAGTTGTACCAGTCGGGATGTGATGCCAGTAGTCAACAGGGGATTCGCATCTCCTACAATGGGTTTGAATAGGCTCGGATACCTCGCCAACAAGTCCTTGATGTCCTTAGCTCGTTGCTCTGGAGAAGGCTCTGCCTTAGGCGCCATCATGCCCTGCAATGTTGCCGCCATGCCATTCGGTGCATGTTCTGTAGCCTGCAATGGGGGGCATCCTGGATAGACAACGTGCACATTTCAAAATCACATCTTGCCTTGACCGCACGAAGCCAATTGACACCTAGGATGATGTCATGGACTTGGCTCGGCATCACCCGCAACGGAAGTAGATGATGGTATCCTCCTAACACCATAGGCACATGTGCAATTCGATGTGATTGAGCAAAAGACTGCTTATCAGCAAACACTACCTTCAAAGTCGCTCAGCTGGTACTGTGTGCAAGTGCAAGGACTCCGCTACTGATCGATTGATAGAAGATATACTGGATCCGGAGTCCACCAGGACTGAAACAGGAGTTCCTTCTACCATGCCGGGAGAACACAAACATAAAACGCTCGTGTCCAGTAACTCACTCGAGACCCCTATGCCCGCACAAGCATGGAAGAACAAAGGTGCCGGGAAGTGTCGACCATGCGCTAATCAAGTTCTTCAGAGGTGGTGCAATGTGCCTAGTGCATGGGTCCTCTGACACCCCATGCACTATGCCTCGTTTTCGGTTGCGGAAGAGTCTCCACTTCTTCTGCAGTCTCATGGCAACTACTTGATGTCGATTTGCACATGCTCGTGCAACATGTCCCCAACCTCGGCACTTAGCACTGAATGTTCCGCCCACGACCATGACCACGACCACGCCGACCAACAGCTTGGCCTGGGCCCCTCCTGCGCCTGAGGACTGTCCTCCATCTGAACAGCACCCACCTCCATCGGAACAGGATCGGATGTCCCAGAATAGGTGCCGATACAGGATATACACGTTGTGCTGCCCCCAACGAGTTCTCAAATCGTGTGCAATCCAAGGCCTCCTCCACAGTCGAAGGACCAAATCCCTCCACCAAGCCAGCCAAATCAGGCGAAGAGCCGGCCATAACAAGCCCAACGTACCCATTCTGTCATGCTTGATCCGCACGATTGACCAAGTTTCGAAACTTAATCCCGAATCATTGGAACGGTCTCTCCCGACACTTGCTTCAAGTCATGGAGCTCACGAAAAGCTGCAGCGAATCCTCGGGCTTACCAAAAGCTTGCTTGAACCTGGATAAGATGTTCCAATCTTGTCGATCAAGAATGGGGACACCATTGTACCATTGCAAGGCAAGTCCTTGCAGACACGTTGGGAACTCTCGCAACCGCTGGAGTCAGACCATCCATGATAGTCAACAATCCCTTGAAAATGTTCCCACCAATGGTACACGTCTACTCCAACCTCCCTTGAAGAACTCTAGACAAACACGTGGATTGGAATCCAAAAGGTGTGAATTGGAACTCTGCTGCATTCCTTGGTGAATTTCTCACAGAAGAGCAGTCTGATTTGCCACGCTCAACTGCATGCATTGAACAACTGCAACCACCTTCGGTTGCCATCACGAACAAGAACACAAGGGAAGAGGGAGACAAAAAGAACACAAAAAAACTAAGTCGGAAAAGGACTACCCAACTTCTCCACCAATGAGAGAGGTGTGAATACTAAATACGATCCAATTAGGTCTGGCTGATACAGGTATTTATACTAAGTGTCTGTGCTAGGATTAGCACTCTTGGTACCAAGTAAATCATGGTGCCCAATTAGCCAGCCCATATATTAGCCAGTGCCTAGATTAGTGTGTATGAATCCTAATGCCACATGGCACCTCCGTGGCAGAGTATATACGTACTATATACCATGGAACCTTACAAGTTATAAAAATAGTTATATATATATATATTTTTTAATGTTGAATATTTATGAAGCATTTAGTTCATGATTCTTTCGTAAACAAATAAATAATAAAAAAACAAGATTAAAAAAAATGTTAAGTAAAATTAAAATTAAAATATCCATTGAAATAAAATAAATCCATTAATATCCATCAACATTTTGATACTTCCAGGCTGAAACCGCGGATGAAGGAGCTCCTGATACGTAGAAGGCGGCCCAGTTTGCGACATCGTACTCAGGATCACCAGTAATCTCATCTTCATCTGCATGGATCAAGAGCTTCATGGCCTCCTGCATTGCTCTACTCACGCAGCCACCTTCCATCAAGCTCCTGTAAAAATACTCCAAAACTCCTGGTGCTTCTGTCGTCAACCTTCCACAACGAAGCCACACACGTTGGAACTCCTGCCATATGAAACGAGCGAGGCAGACCGAGGTTTCCCTCCGGATATTGAGCCGGTGGGTATTGACGGGGAGAGTACTAGTGTGGTGAGTTTGCCTGTTTCCCGACGTGGTACGCTGCCCATGCACGTCTCTCGTGATCAGAAACCGAGTCCCCGGACTCGGATAACCAATCTTTCAGCTGGTGAAACAACTTGTCTAAAAATTCACCGGAACTCGCAACCACTCCCCATAATGTAGCCGACATGAGAAACGCACCTGTCAAGTCCCCGGCAAGAACAGCCGCTCTATGCAGCCGCACGTAGAGCTCCACAGTACCATTCTTCCAAGCCTCAACAACAGCGCTTTGTAAGGTGTTCTCCTCCATAGCTGAGCTTTGAAGTCAACCAGTGAATTATTTTAGTAGGTCACTGTACAGAACTTCTAGAGATGGAGGAGCTTGCACGTTTCTGTGAATCCAGAAGCGGGACAATCTCAGTGCCACGAGATTGGGCCGAGGTTGCAAAGGCCACGGAGTTTCTCCTTTCAAAAGGGTACGTACCTGTTACTTCGGATAATGCAGAACAAGATAAGGACAACAGCATTTCATTTGAGCTACCGGATTGTCTTCACCGACGACCCTCTTGTTCCCGGAAACTCATCCTCAGCCCCAATACTCCGCACCGAGACACAAGAGATCTGAAGTTGTAGACTCGAATTTGCAGTGGAAACCTTTACTGGCATTCCAGTTTGACACCAGTAAGCTCACCGATAAGCAGAAGCTCCGTGCCAAGGTCTGTGTCCCCGGACTACCGCACCTGGACACGGAACAGAGCTTGTCCTGCGATCTTCTCGTGCAGCCGTACGTACGGTGGGACGAGGCGCAGCTGTACGTCAAACTTCACGTTGAGAAGCTCAACGTCGGGGTGAAACACAGCGAGTTTCTCTACGGGAAACGTGACCAGGGCCGTCTTGGATACTACCCGTACTTTGTCAAGCTGAGCCTGGAGCCGGTGGGTATTGACGGGGAGAGTACTAATGTGGTGAGTTTGCCTGTTTACCTCGGCCAGAACGAGACGTCGCAGGTTGAGGCGGAGACGTCTTTGTTGAGGAGAGGAAACACGACGACAATCGCTTTGCAGGCCGGGTATGGGCCTCTTTCTGCGTCTATAGACCATGCAATAAGCAGCGAGAGGCTGGTGAAGGTTGAGGGTCCGACGTGCCTTGCACCGGTTGAAGAATTGGGCCGGCCCAACTTGGCGAGCTTTGAATGGAGCATTCTGAGATGGGAAGACGGGGCCAGGTATCGAGCTGACAAGCCGCAGTCGGGGTTTGTGATTCGGACGAGGAAGTTGCCGCTGGAGAACCGGGGAAATGCTGCTTTGCTGAAGAACTTTCCTCGGGCTCTCTGGAGATTTGATGGGCGGAGTGTGACCGAGGAGAGCCTCATGTTTCGGGTTACAATCGAGGTGAAGATGCACTTTGTGTGGTTCAGTGGTGTCGTTGTGAAGTCACTTGGATGTCACACTGCCGACTACCAGTTTGAAAACTACTGGACTCTACAAGGTTGACATAAAATATTGCGAAAAATAATGAGTTGCATAAAAACTTAATAAAAATAATAAATCAACTCTTTCTTTTTTCTTTTTCTTTTTTTTTTTTTTTTGTGCGGTACTTGGAGGAGGTCTCGCTGAATTCAGAAGCAGTTTTCAACTTCGACTTTCAGATTTGTCAATAGCTTGATCTCAAAGCAAGAGTTCCAATATTTGTACTCTTGCGTGGTGTTTTTTTTATCCGCCGGTAGCTGCAGCTGCTCAACACAGGTAAAACCTGTAGGCACTTCCGCTTCTTCTTGTTCTTCTAGCATATCAGAATTTTGAATCGGTAAACCACTCCTAGACTTCCGCTTTGTTACTGGCTTGATCCCATCAGTCGGCAAAAGTTTTTCATACTCCCCCAACTCCTAAGCGGCCAAAGCATTCACTTGATTCAACATCAGACTTTGCAATCGGGTCGTTAAATCTCCCTCGCAACGAAGGTATGTGTCTAGGAGAGTTACTAGCAAGTACTTCCTTGTGAAGATCTGTGTCAGCTGCAAGGTCTTGAGTTTGTCCATGTCGGTTGACGAAGAACTGGAGATCCGCTCTTGGTCGCTTTCTCCTTACTTGGGCGCCGCCGTTGTTCCCCTCGCCTTGGGCGTTGCCATCACTGTTCCCCTCCTCGTCGCCCTGGCTGCCGTGAGACCACACGTACTCGTCGCCGCCACGGACCCAGTCCTTTGAAGGACAAGTACCGTCACCTGGATGGTCCACGCTGTCATTTGCTGGGGCCCCACCTGGATGATCCGCGCCGTTGTTTCTTTGGACCTGTTTCCGCCATTCCCGGCGTCGCTGCTTGACCTAAACTTACCAGACGTTAAACACATTCATTTTAATTAAGATTTTAGGTTTGAGAAATCATTATTTTAATCATATGACTTCGCCAAGTATAAATTTGACTAAGAAAATTTACGCTGGTTAGACCGCACCTATACCAAAGACTTATCTCAATTCATAATAAATATAGGTAATTAATTATTTATTAAATTATACATGATGTATAATTATATATGTATTAATAATGTTTTTATATAATTATATATGTATATATTACATGAACATATACTGTAAGATACTATATATTATGTAACATACTGTATATACGCATGTGTATATATACACATGCGTAGTGACACATGGGTGGTGATCTGGCCCCCATGTGTTAGTGCCACATGTCACATGTGTGCCACATGGCAGGAGGTCTCTTGTATATAAGCAGGGTTTTTGTAGCTGAATAATATCTTACATTCTGAATATATATCTTATATCTGCTCTTTCATTGGTGGAGAAGTTAGGTATTCCTTTCTTTCGCCTTTTTTTTTTCTTGTTTCCATGACAATGAATATGGAGATGGCTTTTAGCATTATTGCTACTGCTATTGATGCACAAACTAAGTTGTTGGAGCACTTTGTTGAAGGTCCATCCTCCTCTTCCCCGAGCCTCCTGCCGGGGATCTGCTTATAGTACTCCTTCGTCTTCTTCACAGGCCACAAATCCGAGGGTTTTGACCCTGATCTTTTTATGGTGATTCGGGAGATGATGTATACCATTGTTTTGATCATTTCCAAGTTATTGTTCGTTACCATAATTGGGATGAGGCCTGTGCTCTCAAAGAATTCCCTACATATTTGGAAGGCCCTGCACTCAAGTGGTATAATGGATTAGCTGCGGAGATTTAAGCCAATAGTAATCGGTTGACGGAATGCCTCAAACATACATTTGGCAAAGTTGAGGATTTAGATAATGCTTTCCAATAATTGCATGCGATACGACAACATCCTAGTGAGTCTATTATGCGGTTCATTATTAGGTTCGGGATTTAGCTCGGCGTGCATATCTTAATAAGCCCATTAAGCTCGATATGTTATGGCCAACTATGCAACCCAAACTTGTTCGATTCATTCGGGCTCTTCGTCCTACCACATTGGAGGAAGCTTTTGCATTAGCTAAACGATTTGAGTTGGTGCCTAGTGAGGGCCGTGGTCCCCTTGGGTTACCTGCTCCTCCTATTCAGCATGCTAATCCAATGGAGGTTTATGCTGTTGGTCGTCGGGGACTCTGCATGCCAAATGTGGTGCTTCTCAGGAAGCTACAGTGGTCGCTAGGACAATGTGGAGAGCGTCCAACTCTGGGGCAAGCCGGCCTTACCTTGGAAGTGGTGGAAGGTGTTGGATGGCCTCTACCCGGATGCCGCAAGGGCATGTGTATACGGTAAGGAGTTCTATTACGGTGATTTGGCAGAGAGTGTTGCTAAGCCCAGGAGTAGGACAAGCGGGGAACACCCGCTTGTAATGTGAATAGAAAGAATATGAATATATTATATTGCTTGTCCGAGTACAAACTAACTCCGATAGAGGAGCAAGATATAAAATGCAGACTTGACTCCTAAAAGACCTCGACCCACTACCCGCCTTCCGGCTTATATAGTGGGTTACCTAACACTAGACCCTAGGTACAGGTGGCGCCTTCCCATTGGTTTGCCACCATGTGACAAAGTCCTACCTATCACAGTTATGTGCCTCCCTCATTCAGAGTTTTAACCCAAAGGGCCAACACGTGGCTGCCAAGTGGCCATTTGGCGTCATCACCTATGTGAGCAACGCTAAGTCTTCCAGCCCAATTAGGCAAAAGACTTAGAGTACCCTAAGTCCCCTAGAATGACCATCCCTTGAACCTTAGAGGATAACCCGAGTAGTCTTTAGGATCCTCTCCCAGTAAACCTAGACAGACTCATGCCCTAACCCCACAAAGGAGATGTGTCTCACACATACCCGTGACAGAGTTAAGGCATCGTCTGTCACAACCCGATACATGATGCAGGATATAGGATACGGGTTACAGGATATGCCTATAGGATATACCTACAGGATATGCCTGCAAGATATTCTTACATGATATACCTACAGGATATTCCTACAGGATATGTCTGCAGGATATTCCTACAGGATATACCTATAGGATATTCTACAGGATATGCCTATAGGATATACTACAAGATATGCCTAGAGGATAAGGGTCACTATTTTTAGCTCATGACCAGATTAGACTCATGACTAGATTAGCTTGGAGTTGTGAGCATAAAAGCTTCGACTTAATTGTTGTACAATCAGTTACTATCAACACTAGTCTTTCTACGATCAATCTTATTTTGTCTTGCTCCTTGCCTCCTGCTCTTATCTTGTTCCTGGTTCTTAGTTCCTGGTTCCTAGTTCCTGTCCTGCTCCCTGTCATGCTTCTGAGTCAAGCTTCTTTGTTCTCAAAATTTTGCTCACTTCCTTGTTTTTGAATCGTGGCTTGATAGTTTGATAGTAACTGCTTTTATAGCTTTCCGATTTCTAACTACTTTTTTTCCTTGATTCTTCTCCTTCGTTTTCCTCCTTTTTTCTTTCATAAATCATGGCTGATTTTGAGCAATTTCAACGCGAGCACCAAATATTGCTTCATGAGTTAACCACTTTGCGCCAAGTGGTCACAGATCTGCAAGGTTCTACCAACACGGCGCATGCAGCTGCTGATGCATCCTCCAAGGCTGCTGCACAGGCTCTCTTTCAAGCATCCGTGGTTTCCTCTCCATCGAACACTTCTTCGGAGCCGAAGATCAGCATGCATAAATGTTCAATGGCAATCGTGCTGATTTTTAAGGGTTCCTGAATCAGATCAGGCTTTTGATCCGCATGCAACCACGCCACTACTCGACTAATGCATAAAAGGTTGGCCTTTTGGCATCCTTACTAGTTGGATGGATCTCCACAGTCTTGGGTTGCCCTTTTGCTGGAGCGTGATGACCCATTGATGGAAGACTTTAAAGGTTTTGTGGCTGCCTTTGAAGCTTGCTTTGGAGATCCCGATAAGTACCATTCCGCATGCACGAAATTATGAAAGCTCACACAAGGATCTCGACCAGCTTCTGTTTATGGATCCGAATTTCAACAACTTTGCACAAACATTCCATGGGACGAGACTGCATTGATTGAACTCTTCCGTTTTGGGTTGAGGGATGACGTGAAGGACCTTCTCCTTACGTTACCGGATGTCTAAACATTAACGGAGATCATGCAACAGGCCGTTCGCTGTGACAACTGCTTGTTCAAGCGTCATTAAGAAAAATCCCGTCAGTAGTTCCTGCAAACCAATCTTGCAGCTGTGGTACATACTCATGTGACATTTTCTGGAGTAGTTCCTATAGAGGTTGAGAAATACAAGCGTGGCTCACTTTCCGCTGCTGAGAAGCAACGTTGCCATAGTGAGAATCTATGTTTGTATTGTGGTGAAGCAGGACACAAGGCGGCGAATGTCCTATTAAAGCCAGGAAGTTCAAGATGTGTGAAGTTGAAGCTAAAGTTCAGTTGGAAAACTTCAATGTTCACTTCGTCTAGGAGCCACAAAGTTGGATGTAGGTGCAGGCTCCATTGGTGCTGCTCATACCATTCCATCACTCAAGTTTCCTGTACACATTCATCTTAATAATCGAGAGCTCAAGGAGTTTGCCCTGTTAGACACTGGTGCAAATGCATGTTTCATGGATGACACTTTTTGCAACTCAACATGGCATTCCGGTGGTGAAGTTGAAGCGTGCAGTTTCTATAGAGGTGACCGATGGTCATCTGATTGTTTCTGGCGTAGTTACTCATGCTACCAAACCTCTCTCTTGCAGTCATGGCGCATTCAGCTATTCGATTTCCTTCAACTTGATCAAGACTCAGTCGACTCCCATTATTTTGGGCATGCCATAGTTCGTTATTGCAAATCCTCAAATCGACTAGAGGTTTAGGATGCTCATGTTTTCCTCTCCGACAACCAGGATAAATCATGTACCTTCCTATGTGCAGGATACATCCTTAGTGTCTGAGGTAGTACAAGCTACAGGATAGACCGTGCTTGTTCCTGTATCAGTGTTGAAGACTCCTTCTCGACAGGATTCACCTTATGTCAGTTCCTTAGCAGATCTGCATGCTCTCTCCACTCTTGTAAGTTCACAGATTCCTGTACAAGGTTCTTCCAATCTTGTATTAGTGTTGAAGTTCCTCCTCAATAGGATCCACCTTCTATTGGTTCGTCAACACACTCATAGGCTCTCCTCACTCCTGTACATCCACGGATTTCTGTACAAGATTCTTTTAATCCTGTACACTTGTCAACATCCACACATGTTTCTCCCAATCTTGCCTCTTTTCATTACTCTTTTTCTGTTCCACCACCAAAATCCTTCTCTTTTTTAATCACAACTCCCTCCTTCTCCTCTCCAAGTTCTTACCACTACCATGCATGAACTTGTCACTGATCCTGCTCCTTTTCATCTTTTTGCCTTTCAAGTAACTCCTACGTCCTCTTCTATCTTTCCTATATCTGACTTCCCTGTTTTTCAATCTCCTTCTCCTGTTCCTCCTTCTTCTTCTCCTGTTCTCCTTCTTCTTCTCCTCCTTCTTCTTCTCCTCCTCCTTCCCTGCCATCCAAGTATCACTCCTTTCATGACGTTTTTGACAAGCACAAGGCTGCAGTTCTTCCTGTTCATAGGTCCTACGCCTGTCCTATCGATCTTGTGGAAGGAAAGACTCTACCGTTCGGACCGATTTATGCACTATCACCTACAGAATTGGAGGTTCTTTGTCAGTATATCGAGGAAAATTTGGCATCCGGCTTCATTCATCACTCAAAGTCCCCTGCAGGAGCACCTATCTTCTTTATTAAGAAGAAAGGTGGGAGTTTACGTTTGGTTGTGGACTATATAGGTTTGAATCAAGTCATCATTCGGAATCGGCCCGTTGCCATTGATCCCGAACTTCTTGATCGGCTGTGAAGTTGGAGAAGTGTTTCTTCGACAGGGATACTGTGGAGTTATTGGGCTACATCATTTCTCTTGCTAGCGTTTCCATGGACATGCATAAGGTGAAGACTATTGGAGTGGGAGAAGCCCAAGTCTGTACGAGACGTACAATGTTTCCTTGGCTTTGCAAACTTCTACAGGCGTTTCATACATGACTTCTCCAAGCGTGTACTTCCACTCACGGAACTCACCAAGTGCACAGGAGTGTTCTCTTGGTTCGACAAGGCGGAACATGCATTCACAACACTTAAGGACGACTTCACGACAACTCCGATTTTAGCACATCCTAATCCTTCTCGTCCCTTCTTTGTTAAAGCAAATGTGTCAGATTTTGCAGTAGGATCTGTTCTATCACAAGTTGGAGAAGAGAAGTTGCTTCATCCTGTAGCTTTTCACTCTCGTAAGTTCCTTTTGGCGGAGATCAATTACGAGATTCATGACAAGGAACTCAAGGCCATTGTGGATTCGTTTGAGGAGTGGCGGCATTTCCTAGAAGGTGCTGTGCATCCTATACAAGTTTTTACGGATCACAAGAACTTGGAGTATTTTCAAACGGCTCAAGTTCTCAGTTGGTGACAAGCTAGGTGGGCGGAGTTCCTATCACGTTTTGATTTCCTCATCATCTACATACATGGTTTTCAAAATGGCAAGGCGGATGCATTGTCTAGGCGCTCTTACCTTGCATCGACCCCGGTGATCTTGCATATGACTGTTAAAAGCAAGTGTTGTTGGGTCCTGATCGACTTCGGCTTGCAGCACTACAAGTTCATCAGGCTCCAGCAGATTCCACACTCCTGCAGGACATCCGTTTGCAATTGGCTACAAACGACTTGGCAAGGAATGTGTTTTCACACATTAGTCCTAACATCGCAAGTTCCTCTTCCTCTAGTTCCATACAGATTATAAGTTGTTTACCATATAGGACGGACTCTTGTACGGGAAGGTCCTGTACGTTCCTGTTGGTGTTTGCAGGACTCGTGTGGTACAGATTGTCATGATACCCCGGCTACAGGACATTTTGGTGTGGCCAAGACAGTTGAGTTGATGACTCGCAACTATTGGTGGCCTAGGTTGTGAGGTTTTGTGGACAAGTTTGTACGGAGTTGTGACACCTGCAATAGGTCAAAGATGCCTCGTCATACACCCTCTGGTCTTCTTCATCCTCTTCTTGTTCCTTCTACTCCTTGGAGATCCATTTCTATGGATTTCCTCACAGATCTTCCTCCTTCTCGTGGATTTGATGCAGTTCTTGTGGTGGTTGACTGTTTCACCAAACAGCTCATCTCTTACCATGTCACAAGACTGCTACATGCCAGACAACTGCTGAGTTGGTGATCCATGAAGTATTCCGACACCATGGTCTTCCTGAGAACATTGTT
Organism: Selaginella tamariscina; assembly: GCA_003024785.1. NCBI lineage: Eukaryota > Viridiplantae > Streptophyta > Lycopodiopsida > Selaginellales > Selaginellaceae > Selaginella > Selaginella tamariscina. The sequence goes on along the minus strand of PUQB01000034.1, from coordinate 7,694 downwards.
TCTGATCGAGGCCCACAATTCATGTCTAAGTTTTGGCGAGAACTTTTCCGGAATTTACAAGTTAAAGTGGACCTTTCTTTAGGATACCATCCACAATCTAATGGGCAGTCAGAACACACAATTCAGACCTTGGAGCAATATCTTCGCTGCTTCATTAGTTACCAACAAGACAACTGGTTGGACCTTTTTCCAATGGTGGAGTTTGCCTACAACAACTCCGTTCACGCATCTACAGGCCAGACATCTTTCTTTGCTCTTACAGACCATCCACGTTTTGACTTTGCTCTTCCTGCTTCTCCTTCTTCCGCTCCTGCAGTATAGGATTGTCTCTAGCATCTTCGTCAGGTACATGAGGATCTCCAGGTTCATCTTTAGCAGGCACAGGAATGGTACAAGCGTCATGCTGATGCTCATCGTCAATCAACACTTGCATACAAGATTGGTGATCTTGTGTGGCTTCTTCATCGGCATATTCGCACCAACATGCCTTCTTTTAAGTTGGATTTTCAACGATTGGGCCCTTACATGATTGCGGCTAATTTTAATCCTGTAGCTTTCCGACTTGAGTTACCATCTATGGTGAAACTTCATCTTGTGTTTCACACCTCTTTGTTGGAGCCGTATCATCCTTCTCTTCTCTTCCTGATCATGCTTCTTCTCCTTCCCCTCTTGTAGTCATTGATGGTAAACCTGAGTACAAAGTTGCAGCCATCCTTGATTCTCGTCTTCATCGCCGCCAACTTCAATACTTGGTGGATTGGAAAGGTTATGCCTACCGATTGCATTTGGGAACCTACATCCAACTTACTTCATGCTTCTTCCAAAGTTGCTGCTTTCCATCGGCATTATCCTGCTAAACTAGGTCCCAAGACTCGTGAAACTCGTCATTAGGGGAGGAGGTGCTGTCACAACCCAATACAGGATGCAGGATACAGAATACGGGTTACAGGATATGCCTATAGGATATACCTACAGGATATGCCTGCAGGATATTCTTACATGATATACCTACAGGATATTCCTATAGGATATGCCTATAAGATATACCTACAGGATATGCCTGCAGGATATTCCTACAGATATTCTACAGGATATGCCTAAAGGATAAGGGTCACTATTTTTAGCTCATGACCAGATTAGACTCATGACCAAATTAGCTTGGAGTTGTGAGCATAAAAGCTCTGACCTAATTGTTATACAATCAGTTACTATCAACACCAGTCTTTCTACGATGAATCTTGTCTTGTCTTGTTCTTGTCTTGTTTTGCTCCTTGCCTCCTGCTCTTGTCTTGTTCCTAGTTCCTAGTTCTTGTTCTGCTCCCTGTCCTGCTTCTGAGTTAAGCTTCCTTGTTCTTGGAATCTTGTTCACTTCCTTGTTCCTGGATCGTGGCTTGACATCGTCACTTACCCCTTGAGGAATCACCCTCATCCAGAAGTACAACCTCTTTAGGGCGACAAGGGGTACCTTGAACCACGACTAACCCCTAAGGGTTTGGGTGGCCATGTCATACCCTAGACCTAGGGCTAGTACTTAGTGAGGACATGAGTGTGAGCTGTAGGTGGACACGAGTGTTCTATTAAGTAAACTCCCTAAGGTTAGGTTCAAAAACCCTAAGTACATGACCTTTTGAGTACTTCACGAAAAGGCTCTTGTTAACAAGCTTAGGTTATTCAACCCATGGATTCCAAGGAGGACACTCCCCTAGTCAAGTGTGCCTAAGCACACCTGGTTACGAGACCTAACCTCCTTGAGCAAATGCCCAAGGCTTAGCACCTTAGTGCGAGCACAAGCATGTATGTTTGTCAAAGTATCCAACCCCTTGGCAACAAGTCCATGACACAACCCCAAAGGGCGTGCCTCGAGCGTTGTATCGTGTGACGTTTAGCCATCTCTATGTGACACTGCCTTCCTCGATGTGGGTTATCATGCCCTAGATTCGAGAGTTGCACCAAGTGCCATAAATGTGGCTCCTAAATGCCAACTCTAGAACCCCTCAATTATCCCTCAAGACCCGGTAAGGAAACCCTGTCAAGCAAGAACCCACAACCACAGTTAGACAAGGACACAAACGTGTCCTGGTTAGTTGTGAGTGTTGCTCCTAGCTTGACGTGGAGGAGGAGGCTGGAGACAAGCCTCAACCTCTGCTTCTTGCAATGTGCAGCCCGACAAGACCTTCTAGGCATGGATTCGCCAACGTTAAGGGTAAGTTACTCCGAAGGTGGGACGTACCCCTGTCGTTTGGAAGTTAGGGCAGCACAACAGAGGGTTGTGCCTTGACGACACAAGCTAGAGCTTGCACCAGTAGAAGAGTAACGAGCTCAGTCATGAACCCAGGAACCCTCACTCCTACATACTTTCTTATTTATGTGATGGAGCCCTCCCCCTTTCCTGTATGTGTAAGTGGGCTGGCACTAAATTAGCTAGCCCTTATTAAGTTAATGAGAGAGTGTTTAACTTAGCCTAACTCTAACCCTTAAACCCTACCCAAGGGGGTGGGGTTTTTAGGGTGGGTTAGGTCAACCCTAGGGGTGTTCCTAACCCTATTTAACATGTCAAACTAGGACGTCAAAATTGGGGGTGGGTTTTCTAGAAGGTAAGTGCTACCTTCGCTTAGAGTTTCTCGCGACATCTAAAGATAGCCAACCGGACTACCCCTAAACACCTAAGTGCACTAAGTGGGGCTGTTTCTCATTACATCTAGGGTCCGTCAACATAGTACAGTAGGTAACAATACTCAACGTCCAAAGTAAAGGGTCGAGTCATAGTAAAAACTATGACACCTTACACGTGCTGTCCTATGTACCTGGGTAGTTGGTCTGGATGATCGGATCTATCTGGTTATGCTGCCGCCTGACATAGGTCACTATCAGTTCGTACCTGAGGTACCTCGCTTATCTAGCGCTTCGTCCCGTCACTCGTCCATGCTGGCTAGCGTCTGCCGGCTGGCCGTGTGACGGTGTCTGACCACCGTCAACTAGATGCCCGGACTTATTTGTTGGCCTATCCTCGGGCCATGTGCTCTAGACATATGCCCCTTGGAGCTCCCGATACATGGTGATTTTGTTCTTTATTGCAGCTAGCGTGGTCTTTAGTGTGGTGATGGTCACCTCCCGTAGTGCGATCACCCTTCGGAGCTTTGCCTCGGACCCTGCCTATTGCTCCGAACTTGCTTGAGCTAACCATCCGGGTTTAGGGTCCGATTCCCTTGCCGCGAGGAGTTGGGCCTGTAGCTGGGTGTGTACCTCTAGCTCCTTGATGGTCCGTGCCAAGTTCTGTGGGTCTTCGGCTGGTTGGCGCTTTGAGAGTGGGGAGACGGTTACCAGAGCTCCATACGACTCGGGTGTGGGTTTCTTGAGGAGGATGCGGGGATGATTTCAGCTGGCTGGTGGCTCGGTACAGCTCTTCTTTGGCCATAGCCAGCTCCTGGTAAACCTGACTGAGCTCTGCTTCGTGCTGCTCAAGTGTGGATCCAAGCTCAAAAACCTGCCGCTCCTCTGCCGTGACCTGCTCAAACTCTTGCCCTAGTTGGTCGTGGAGCTTTTGGATGTGGTCATACTTGATCTGTAGTTGATCCAAGTTATTGGTTAACTGTTGACACGTCTCCTTTGCTTGCTTCCTCTCGGCTTCCATGATGTCCCAAAGGTGGACTCCCTTGATAAGCTGGTCCGAGTACTCTCGGGCCTCCTTTTGAGCGGTTCGTAATTGTCTGTGAGCTCCTGTATTATTGCGTCGTGCTCCGCAAGATCCAACCCATAGTACACCGCTACGGACTTCCGGATTTGACTGAAGGCCTTGGACAGATCCATATGCATTGTAGAGATCCATAGCCCCTTCGCGTTGAAGTATTTGTATGTTCATTTCAGCACGTTGCTTGTGTCTTCCTCGCTATTCACTTCATTGGCCTATGAGGGGCCGGCGGAACACTCCCCCGTGTTCCGTAGCCCTTGGATTGGTGGGGCCTTTGCTCCAGGAACTACCGGTGGGGACACCGTGGTGGAGGCCCTTCGATCCTTTCCTCGTGGTCCTCTTCCGCTAGCTTGCTCCGCAGGGGAGTCTTCTCTCGCACGTTTCCACAAAGACTCCAGGGTGTCCGGCTGTTTCCCTTCTTCGGTTTGGCTAGAACCCGCATGTTCTCCTGTTCCCGATTCCTCAATGGTGTCTGAGTAGAACTGCTCGGTAGGGGAGTCGGGCTTCGGCTGATGATCCAGGTGATCATCACGCTGAGATGGCCCGCCATCGTGAGCCTTTGTCCAGTTCCCTTCTGGATCCCGTTGATGCCGTGGGTCAGGGCCGGTATCATGTAGTGCCTGAGGCAGTTTGCACAATCCACTATGACTCCTTCCCAGGTGTTGCAGAGGGCGCTCGCCAGTCACGTGGTGATTTGCCTCTCTGTTCTTCTGGTGAACATAAACACTGTAAGCGCTAGGAACTCGTCCACGTCGTCCCCTTCCTGTATGGAGAGTCGGGACATTGCGATTTCATCCCAGTTGGTGGGGAACCACTGGCGTTTGGGTTCCCCCAAGTCGTCCATGAGTGTGCCATTTTTCGATAGACAGAACATTGCGGCCAACTCGTTGAGATTGAGCAGAAGCTCGTAGAGCCACCTAATCTGAATCGTAGCTCCTCTCGCTTGGTTTTCGCCGTCTCCAGTTGTATGGTCTAGATGAAATGGCTAGCCCACGCTGCAAATCCGGGCTTCTCCACTTCTCCCCATGGGGCATCAAAAAGTTTGAGCAATCACATCTGCTTCCGCACCCTCCGCACGTTGGGTTTGCTGATCAACTCCTGAAATCTGGAGAACCTGAGAGCCACGAGTGCCACGATCCTATCCTGGCCCTCGTATCGCACTCGGATGTGCTGGATGGTCACCGGCTTGTTCTGTGTGGTCCACTCCATCATCTTTGCTACTGAGGAATGGTCGATCTTTCCTGTGAAAAGTGGGCGTGCCCTAGCTCACCCCTTGTTGTCTTTCCAAAGATGGTGCCTACATGGCGCCTACCTTGCTGATACGCCCGGTGTGTGACCTCGTGATTGCCCCGCATTGCAGCTCGGGGGGTGACATCTCTACATGGTGGGCCTATGGTGTGGGACCTAGTGTTGCTGTGGCTGGGGCTGGTCCCTCGGCCACCCCTGTGGCTTTTGGTACATGTGCTTCCAGCATGGGTTTGAGCATTGCGATCCAGGGGCATCGGTACATTGGAGATGGTGTTCATTGCACAGCGTGCATATCAACTCCCGACGTTCCAACCGTCTATTTCTATCGTTGTACCTCGGTCGGTTTTGTTGTCGCTCCCAGGAGTGGGACCTCTGGTTGCGGTCTCCTGACCGCGATCTGTGGTAGGGTTGGCCACCACCATGGCCCCCATACTGTCGGTCCCCTAGGTGATCCGCCTCTTGTCGCTCAACAACCCAGGCGCCGATCTGGGGTGGCGTGCTACTTAGGAGCTTGGTTAGCTGGTAACAGTCATTTGTGTTGTGGGATCCATGGACATTGCATACTTTACAATATCTATCCCTTCCTTGGTGCCTATATGCACGTTGTAACTAAAGTGGGCATGATACGTGAAAATGGGAATATAAAATAAATTACTAATTAATATACTTAAGTTTTAATTATTAATTAATCATTTAATTAATATGTAATTAAGCCTTAAATATTAATTAATTAATTAATTAATCCTTCAATAACCTTACTTAGTAAGGAAATATTCCTAAAATATCTTAGAATATTCATATTATTCTAAAAATAGTTTACAATAATGAAGAAATACTATCAAACATAATTACAAATGAAATCATTTTCTTATCAACATGTTAATTTTTTATAATACTTTCTTTCTATCATACAAAGAAATCTTTTCATTTTGTCTAAATCATCACTCTCCAGATTAATCAAATCATTTTGGTCAATATCTTGATGTTGTTGCCACCACTTAACACTCTCACGAATGCAATTGGGAGTTGCCATCCTTGTTAATACATAAGATGTGATAAGAGAAGGTCTGCATAAAGTTAAGAATAATATTATAAAGCGCCCGGTTGCTATCCTTCATTTTATAAAATTCAATATCACGAGAAAGAAAAGCTTCAGGAAATGTATGATACGGTGGATACTGCTCACAAAAATTTTCGAGATTCTTCTTTTCTGAGGCCACGTATCCAAGTAGTTCACTAGCTCATCCATGATATCGGTATCAGAATATGGATTGAAAGTGATTGGATGAATACAAGCAATGTTTTGGTTGAGCATAGCCTTCTGAGGAGAGTCGTCTACTACTAACATCTGAGCGTTCTTCATTATCCTTAAGCGACTGATCTCCCCATGAGTCCCAATTATTCTTTCATTCTTGAAGAAGTATGGCTTGCTTTCCTTTCTTATATTCTGAAATTCGAGAGGTTTATGACACATTCGCTAGTCAAAAATCCATCTTTACGAATCACCTCTTCTGCAACACTACAATGTTTCTTAAGTAAATTCAACAGCGGTGTTAAGTTATGAATCTGCATGCATGACCAAAATCCCCACAAGCGCACCCATCTCCTTAAGCTTTTGAAAGAGACGATCCAACCCTGGACGAAAAATAATATCAATATCGAAATTTACCATGACAAGGAATGAAATCTCCTTGTTTGATTTCTGTTTTTTCTATCCTGGGGCCTTTGTCGATGAAGCAGAACACCATTGACATCCAACAACACAATATGGCCATGAGTAACATGAGATGGCGTTGCCTCTTGAATACTTTGCAAATCACTTGTTTGCTCCCTTTCACATTTATCCGTTGCCACTATCTCGTTGCCTATCCCTTCATCATTTAATTGTACATCATCCTTACAAGATTCAGATATTGCATGCGCTGAAGAAATTGATTTCGGAACTGAAGCCAATAAAAATGATGATGAAGTGGCCCCATGGTAACGATGTTTTGAGCTGCATTATTATCCATTTCCTGCATGAAACTCTGTCATTCTGACATGTGGCACAAGAAATTGTCGCCAAACACCTCTCTTACCTCATGGCAATGCTGAAAATCCATGTTCTCAATTAATTTCATTACATCTGCAAAATGATAATTAGTTGACCTTAAAATTATCAAGGTATATTATTTACCTTGTTAATGTGTGACCCATGTTTGAACTAAAAGCTTCATTAATCCTTGAGAATTTATTTTCTGTACAAATATAAAAGAAATATACAAAAATGCCTTATGTTACACTCATTTACAACTATTCGTCACTTTATCAATTCATTATCAATTCTTCTTCGCTATTACCTTCTGAGTGAGGCGAAGAAGGTCTAAGCCACTTGTGAGATGGTTCAAGATCTTCTGCATCTTTTATTGATGTTTCCATGGGTCCTGGAGTGTGCGAATGTTCTGTACTCCTCGAGATAACTTCCGGTCTAATATCTGATTGAAGTTCGTTCTCAGACTCTGAGATTGAACCAGATTCACCTTCAGAGCTATCGCACTTATCTGGAGGGAACTTTCTTAAATACGCCTTTATGGAATCGTTGGGGTACTCAGTTGAGACCCAATCTATCCACTTGTTCAGGTCCTCAACCATGGTCTTATCCTTTTCAACGGCAAACACACATGTATGCCGAAGGTAACACTCCTTCAAGACGGACCCCCTAGTGCAGTAGTCAAAAACCCACGCATCACTGTGAGGACCCCTAATCAATGTTGACGAT